>PVKN010029431.1:0-13002 GCA_004027915.1 Capromys pilorides
CTTCCCCTCCACTTCCTCTTCCCCTCCTGTTTCCCCTTCCCACCCCCTCCCCCTCCTCCTCAGCATCTCACTATGCAGTTCAGGATGGCCCTAGACTCACTGTGCAGCCCAGCCTGGCCTCAAACTCACATTAATCCTCCTGCCTCAACTTCCAAGGGCTGGGATTACAGGTATGCATCACCAAGTCCAGCTAGAGAATTCCTTAGAGGAGGCGAGGAAACAGCTCTGAGCTAACCCACCCGAGTCTCCCCAGTGCCTTCTTCCCCAGGGTTTGGATCCAGAGTGATCCTTTGGTGTCGGTGTGACACTGATGAGCTTAGAAATCCCACTGCCCTTGCCCGACAGTATGTGCTTATCTCTGCTCTAAGTGCTGTGTGTGTGTGTGTGTGTGTGTGTGTGTGTGTGTGTGTGTATGTGTGTGTATGTGTATTTTAGGGAAGGATCTACAGGGTGTTCAGGGTCTCACTCCTAGATCTGACTTGTAGTGATCCACCTGTTTACAGCCTGCCAAAAACTGGGATTACAGGCACACTCCACCACACCCAGTCTCAATTGCTGCATCCCGGGAGTGGGGGTGGGGGTGGGGGTGGGGGGCGGCACTGCAGGCCTGGGAATCAAACCAGGTCTCTGCACCTGCTTGCAGGCACTTGAATCCGCTGAGGTATTTGGCCAGCCCTTCTAAGTGCTTTTTTATATCAGCTCCTTCACTCCTGCTAACCCCACAGGGGAAGGAGACACGGTGACAAATCTCACTTTACACATGAAGAAACTGAGGTTCCAAAGAGTTCAGTAACCACCAAGGGTCGGACAAGAATTTAGGCTGGGACCCAAGTTCTCGGGCTCCAGAGCAGCCTAAGCGCTGTGCTCACGCTGGCTGCCAAGTGGTTGCTTTAGGAAAGAATTGCCCTCGGCCGGACCTCCGCGAGGCAAAGCAGAAAAACCTGTGTCAGGAGGACATTATTTATAGTTCCTCCATGGTTAATCAGACCACCCTAGAAGTAGCCTCTGGAAGGGGAGAGGCAGGGCTGCGGCTTCAGGCCGTCTGCGCGCTCGTCCAGGTCCAGCCGGGGCTTCAGCTGCAGTGCGCGCAGCAGCCTCGTGAGCCCAGCAGCCTCGTGAGCCCAGCCTGGGGGCGGACAGCTGGGAAAGTGGCTGCAGCCGTGACGCAAGCAGCACCCGCAAGGGGTGCTGGGTTTATGCTGTGAGGGGTTTCAGTGTGGTCTGCGTGCCAGATGGAGGGACCTCACAGACGGGTTGAGCCCTGGGTAAGGGTCAAGCCTCGGTAGGGGCCGCACCACAGTAGGGGCCCCGCCATGGTAGGGGCCGCGCACCTGCTGCACCTACACGTCGGATGAGGCCTTGAAGGTGCGTGTGCGTGCTTGCGCGTGGAGTCCCTAGCGGGCTGTGCCGGGAGATTCGCTATGTACCTCGTAGTGTGTGTTCGCTGTATTGGACTCAATGTACTGTACTGTGTTCTATGTATTTTATGTTGTTGAAGGATTTGGCGGGGTTTCAGAGTATTGCTTTTTGTGGCACTGGGGCATGAATCCAGATGTACATGCAAATTTTATTTCTTTATGTATGTGTGTACTACTGGGAATTGAACCTGGCCATGCTCAGACCCCCCTTGTTTTTATTTCTTGTGTTTGCTTCTTGTTTTGTTGTTGTTTCTTCTTTGTTTGTTTTGCTTTCTGAGACAGCATCTAAGTTGCTAACTTCCCCAGGTTGGGTTTGAACTTGTAGTCGTCCTGCTTTGGCCTCCCAAGGTTATGAGATTACAGACATGCATCACCATTCAAGCTGAAACAGTTGTGCTGTGTTGTGTTTGTGTTTTAATGGTATGGGTTAGAGTCAACTGGCATATTTGGGAGATGCGCAGACTTCTTGACTCACATCGGGGGATCCCTGTTCTAGGTGGGTGGCAGGAGTTTGCCATTCTAACAAATGCCCCGGGAATCTTGCTGCGCTGCGTATGCTGCAGAGACGCACCTGGTGAAAGCCCAGCGATGCTGCTGACCCGGTCTGCTGTCACCTGCTGGCCTCTGGACATTAGCAGGACTATAAAACAGAGTCGAGAATTATTTGAAAATTACTAAACTCACATAGAATACATCCTGTAGGTATCACCTATGCTTAAAAGAAAAAAATGCAAAAATATCACACACAGCGCTTGCAATCTTAGCTTTCTCTGAATCCCCTCAGGCCTATGATGAGAGATGTTTTAAACCCAAAGAGGGCCATTGCCACACCTGGTCCCATTCTATCAAAGTTTATCTCCATTAGACAGAAGTCTTCCAGATTTGACTATCACACTGGTTCACCCTCCCTTCCTCCTTGCCAAATGCAAATGCTGTGGTTAAGACTGCCCCCAGCGCCCTCTCTGGGCCTCTGTGGAGCCAGCCCGTGTCCATGTACAAGTCTGTGAGGTGGAAGACAGGCTTGAATAATACCTTCCTGCTGGCCTGAAAGAGCACGTCTAATTCTGCGGGATGCTTCGGGCAGGCCGCAGCTGTCACCCTGTTAATTCTACTGCTGACTCTGTATGCAGTGGGAACACCCTTGCAAATCTTGGGGCTCCTTTTCCCCCAAGAATCCACCTCATTGTTTTAGCCCAAGCATTTGGTTGAGGATGGGGAAGTGAAACAGATGACAGATAAAGTCCCTATCTACACATTCCTTAAATTCTTAACTGAGGTAAATAGAGTCACACTGTCAAAAACAATACAGGTGGCCACCTTGTCTTGCAAATAAAGAGTACAAAGTTTTCATTGTCCCAGTGGATTGGAGATAAACCGCAGCTCCCTGGACCTGTTGTGAGAAGGTGTTTAACGCAACCGAAAGTGTCTCTGGGGTGACACCTTAT
Organism: Capromys pilorides; assembly: GCA_004027915.1. Taxonomy (NCBI): domain Eukaryota; kingdom Metazoa; phylum Chordata; class Mammalia; order Rodentia; family Capromyidae; genus Capromys; species Capromys pilorides. The sequence continues at coordinate 2,864 of PVKN010029431.1, forward strand.
AATTATTTAGACTTTCCACTAGGGTTTCTGAGTTAAGTACCCTGGAGAAATAGTTAACCTTTCAAGGATCCTGACCTGTATCATGTACCTTTATGCATGAAATCAATGCCAGGCTTTTGGACAGGGATAGGGTCCACTTTTCTTGAGAATAGTTTGCCAGTGAGCAGGGTACTGTGCAACCAACCTGCCTCTTGTCCTTGGTGAAATGAACAGGGTGTGAGCTGTTAATTAATGACTGCAACTGAAGTGAAGATATGCCTTAATGGGCGGGTAGGCAGGTGGCTTGCGGACAGCTGCGTCTGCTCCTGTTCTTCTGGAATGATGTTTCTCAACTCACATTTTAAGGAAGGAGCTGATCTGAGAGGCAAACGAATTACATAGTCAGTGTTCACTGGAGCTCAAGAGTTGGAAGGGAGAGATTTTCTGACCTTAAAATCTTCAGAGGATCCAGACACAGCCTGTAATTCCAGGTTTTGGGGAGGCTGAGACAGGAGGCTTACAGGTTTGAGTCTACACTGGGCAAACCAGCAAGATCAAAATAAAAAGGATCAGGGCTATTACTCCACGGCAGAGTGCCTTTCTGAGTTCAGTCCTCAGTACTGAAAAAGAAGGAAACAAAAATACCCTACGCTTCACAGCTTCAGTAGGGGTGACCCGTGGAACCTTGTGTCTACTCTGACAGACAGCTCGGAGCCTTGACAGTCAGTGTTGCCCCTTGGGACAGACAGCAGGAGCAGCGGTCGTGGGCATGAGACGGCATGGTGAAAGCCGCAGTCTTCAGCTTGACAAAGACGTGGTCAACAGCGGCAGCTGCCACCGAAGCACTGGGGGAAGTTACAGATTTCCAAAATAAACTCAGGCTTGTTTGTGTGATAGGCTTATTGAAGAGATGATGTCAACTTGAAAAAAGGAAAACACATGACATTGCAGAAAGCGGCTTGTCGTTGACACGTGTCTGGCCAATGTTGGCAAAGGGACTTATTATTGCTTTTATAGAGTGGGCGGAGGGACACAGAAATGAAGCTCTTGTTTGTTTTGGGATTTGGATGCCTCAAGACTTTTGTCCTAGGCCAAGTGTGGTGGCACACACCTGTAATCCCAGCACTTGAGGGCTGAGGCAGTAGGATTGTTGTGAGCTCAAGGCCAGCCTGAACTGCATAGCGAGACCCTGTCTCAAAAAGACAAAAAAAAAAAACACTTTTGTCCTGAGAAAGGTCAAATATTCATGACATGTATGGTGGTAGCAGGCGAAGAGCTGCTATCGATGGGAGGAGAAACACTAACCTTATAGAAAACAAACCAAACCCAGGCCAAAGCCCTGGCTGCCTGAGCCTATTTCCTCATCTATAAAATGAGGATAAAAATACTCACTGTGTATGGAAATCATACTAAATGTCAGTTTTTAAGCAGATATAATTACCTGAAATCTCTGACCTCTTCCTTTGATGCCATGACTATGACATGATGGAAATATTTCTATGCCTCTGTAATCCTAATAATCAAAGTCTCCGTGAAATCACGAAGGCTGAAAACAATGGGAATTCCAGCAACCACAGCTCACCCTGTGATCTCCTCCATGACTGATCAATGTTAGTGCTGCAGAGGACCTGGGTAACTTGCGTGATAAACTTGAGTAACCTGTTGATAAGTTTTGCAGAGATGTGAATGCCTGGTCAAGGTTCATTTTTGTATCCTTATTATTAAATATATTTGACTTCACAGGGGCTGGGGATGTCGTTCAGCGGCATAAGTACCTGCCTGGCAAGCACAAGGTCCTGAGCTCGATCCTGGCCATATGTATATCTCCACAGGGGGTTTACTGTGCTGTGCAGGTTGCCTGAAATTTCTAAGCTCATATGTACTGGCTTCACAACCATAGGCACAGCCAATTTCACTGCTGCTTTGGTACAGAAGCTACTTAGCACTGGCTCGTGATTCACACTCTCTGGAGTTACAACATAGTGCAAAGTGTGCTTGTGTTCCTCTGAGCTGTCTGTCTTGTCAGCAGTCCAGACTGGTGAGGTTCACTTGAGATTTGGGAAGAAGGGATGCAGAACTGGGACCTGGGTTAAGCATCGTTTATTCAGCCGCTTCTCTGTAGCCATCAGCTGAGCCGCTCATGCAGCCGCAGCCACTGTACACCTGCTGCAGTCTTCACTGCCTCTCCAACCTGCCCACTGTCATGGGAGTCCCCAACACCGCCTCTCACACCCCTTGCCCTTCTGTCCTAACAGTCCTGTTGCTCTGTTCCATCCAAGGACTGAAAGGGATACTGATCAAAATGAGGTAGAAAAAATCATCCTCAACATTCACATTTTCCTTTGGCCCAAACCCTTCTTAAAGTTTATATGGAGGTCATGATTCTTTTTTTTTTTTTTTTTTATGGGACTGGGGTTCAAACTCACAACCTTGCACTTGCCGGGCAGGCACTTTTGCCACAGAGCTATCTCCCCAGCCCCTTTGGAGGTCATGATTAAAATTGCCCAATACTCACCCTGTGCTGATCCTTCTGTAGGGGCTTTACTGTGTTGTGCAGACTTCCTGAAATATCTAAGCTCCAGCCATCTTCCTGCCTCAGCCTCCTGAGAGCTGGAACAACAGGCACTTGCCCCATGCCTAACTCCTTTAGTGGTAATCACTTTGCTTTTGCTAAATCAATGACTTAATGACCACAGGGTTAAATACTCCCATAAATCACATGGTTACATAATATTTTTGTACTTTTTTCTGGTTGTAATAAAAATTAGAAATGTATGTCCAGTAACATTAACATTTATATTTGTGTTGAGATGATTTTTCTGTGTGAAATTTAATAAAGTTAATGTGTTTAACTATTCTTTAGACAAATCCCATAGTAACTTTCTCCTTTTTTGATATCATTCCTTATTTTGGGTTTCCATCTTAAGAGGCCCCCTAGCAATTCCCTGAGACCTCTTCTTCCACCTCTAGGTTTTCAAATGAAAACCCTGACCTCTCTTGATCCTGCTCCCACTTTTGAAAAAAGTCAGCAAGCTAAGGCAGGATTCCTTACCTCTGTCTTTTTAAAACACTTTTCCTCAGTAGCTTTTTGAGGACTCTGTTTCTAAGCAAATTTAAGAGAACCATAAGGTCTCAGAAAAATTGAAAGAAATATACAGAGAATTCCCACATACGGTGCGCTTGGCCCCCACGCGCACAGTCTCCATTATCCTCTGCCACAGTGGGTCTTTCCGTACAACCAGGGACCTGCGTGGGGACAGCATCATCACCCCAAGTCCATAGTTCACTGTGTGGGCTGACAACTGGTGGTCAACTTGTAACAATCTGTTGAACTGAACTAGCATGGTGCTGGGTGTGGAAGACCCACCTGAGGGTTGTTGCCAGCAGCATAAGAGGCAGAACTGGGGAAGAAAACGAGTAGCTGTTGGGGGCTATGGGTTCTTTTGGAGAAGTTTCTCATGCCGGCTTTCCTGATAAATGCAGCTGTTACCATCAAGGGCGCTCGGGACCTCATTGCTGTTGAGAATGGCTACAGTTCACTTTGCAGAAGCTCTGGTCCTCACTTTGAGCATCACTTCCTGGCTCTGGAGGGGAAGATAGTGCATGGCTCAGCCTCATGGAGAAGCTTGTCACATGGCTTTCCTGATAGGAACTTGGCTGTTCTCGTCAGAGGAGCTTAGTACCTCATTATTGCTGAGGCTGGCCGTGGTACTTTTGGGGGAGCTCTGGTGCTTCCCTTGAGCATTGCTTCCTAGCTGCAGTTCAGGTCCCTCAGCTGCTAGCATAGATTCTTCATCTGGCTGGCACAGACTTTCTAGCTTCTGATGCAGTGTCAGTCTGTGAAACAGCACTGCATTAGACATTGTCATGGGCTCTAGGCCTCCAGTTGGGAGGCACTCTTCTGCGTTCTGAGTCTTCAGCTGGACTCATGCAGGATATTAAGATCCGAGCTAGATTCTTTGGTCATGAGTGTGTGGACAGATTTCCTGCGCTTTTTTTATACATGACTCTTAGGGTGACTATTAAAAATAATCTTTATAAGGGGCTGGGGAGATAGCTCAGTAGAATAAGCACTTAAATGCAAGGTCCTGAGTTCAGTCCCTGTACCACCAAAAACTAATAATTATAATCTTATAAAATATGGATCCTGTGCTATATTATTCCCCTTGTGAGACTTCCCACTGCAACATTTACTTTTAGCATCATTCTTAGCGTTGCGCATATGGTGTGCCACCCGTGGCGTACACATTCGATGGGTTTGCCAAATGCATGACGGAGGTCTCCGCCATGATTCCATCTCCCAGAGTGGTTCATTGGCCTCAGAACCCACGTTATATGAGCTTCCTGTCCATCTATCCTCCCTACTACCTGGCAACCACTGATTTTCTTATTGTCTCCTTCAATGTACCCTCTCTAGGACGTCACATACTTGAAATCTTGTACAGTATAGCACTTGCCGAGTATCATGCATTTGAGTTTCCTCTGTGTCTTTTCCAAGCTTGATAGCTCACTTCTTCTTTTTTTTTTTTCTAGTACCAGGGATTGAATTCAGGACCTTCTGCTTGCTAGGCAAGCACTTATTCCACTGAGCTATCTCCCTGGTCCAGCTCACTTCTAAATGCTAATATTTCCATTGTCTGTGTCACAATGTATCCATTCATCTGAAAGAAATCTTATATGCTTCTGATTTGGGCAGTTATGAATAAAGCTGCTCTAAATACTCTTTGTCGGGTTGTACCTGGATACACTTCAAATTCCACTAAGTAAAGAACATGAATGTTGGATCATCAGAAAGAATAGGTTTAGTTTCATAAGAAACTTCCAAAATGTTTTCCAAAGTGACCACACTATTGTGCATCCCCCCCCCTCCCCCCCCCCAGCTCAGCAGTGAATGGGAGTTCTTTTCATTCCACATTCTTACCACAATGTGATACTGGTGGTGTCCCAGACACACACTAATGGTGTTGCATCTTAATTTGCCTTTTCCTGAGGATGGGTGCTGTAGAAGCATCTTTCTGTACACTTCCTTGCCATTTGTAAACCCTCTTTGCTGAGATGTCAAAGTTTTGGGCCCACTTGTTACCAGCTGGCTTATCTTCGTGCTGTTGAGTTCAAGAGGTCTTTGTGCATTTTGGATAATAGTCCTTAACCAGATGGGGTTCTCTGCGCACATCCTTCCAGCCTGGGGCTTGTCTTTTCATCATGTTACTACTTTTAGCTTTTTATTTTGAAAGTTTTCAACCTTATAGGAATAAATACAAAAATAGTAAAACCCACACATTCTTCACATACATCCACCAGCTAATCTTCTGCCACACGGGCCTTTCTCTCTCTCATGAGCTTCATTGCTGGTTGTCCTGTATCATCACAAGTGCTAAATAGCTCGCCACACCCTCCGGAAACACTTCCGTGAGCATCCCCACACTGTGTTTTGAAGTTTTCCAATATCTCCAAGAATTCCTTTCATAACCCTCATTTCTCTAAAATCAAATCCGGGCTCTCCTGTTGCATGCAGTGTCTGTCTCTAGCTTCATGTGCTAGGCCACTCCCCCTGCCTCTTGCGGACAACTGGCCAATTCAGGTTGAACCAATTTTATGTCACTGCTAGATTCCTAACGAACCAGTTCTGCATGTGCAAGTGCTTGGGTTGCCCTCCTACCAGGAGGCACTGGAGTCTCTCCACCACAGCCAGCCTGGAAATTCTTAACATGGTTTGCAGCCTCATTAGCATTAGGATAGTTAACATCATGTGATGGCCTCGATCACTTTGGAAACTGGCCACGTAAGGAAATGTTGTGAAAGATGTGTTTGTGGTTAATGATCCAACACAGGAGCAGAGGTGACTTGGCTCCCTGCCTTGCCCTCCTAGCAACGTGAGCTGCTTTCAGGTAGAGCACTGTCTCTGGCATTGTGCCCTTAAGATTCTGAATGAGACTCAGTCTTCAGACTTAAAAAAGACATAAATTCACCCTTTGTTGGATAGTATCCATTTTTGTGACAGTTTTGTGCTAAGACATTTTGAAGGACATGTTTTCTTTAAATAGCCCCTGCTACTTTCTGAATCCACTTCTTTCTTTTCTTTTCTTCAGACTAGGAATTGAACTGAGGGCCTCACACACACTAGGCAAATGCCTTACTACTGAGCTACATCCTTAGGCCTCTTTTATTTGTTATTTGATTTTGAGATGGTCTCATGAAGCCACCCAGGCTTGGCCTAAACTTGTGATCTTCCTACCTCAACCTCCCAAACAGCTGGGATCATTGGCTTATGTACCTGTACTACTCCTTTTTATTTACTTCTTAACTTTAGTGACTGCTGATTTACTCAGAGTGGCCTGCAGGTCGTGTGGAGCGTACGTCTCTGTTGACTGTTGGCACGAGGCCTGTCTTCCCATAGGATGGTCACTGTTGATGTCTGAAGCTTTAAGTGCCACGATCCTATCTCGTCTGCTAGGCCCTACAGTTGGACATCGGCCAGCTGTGCACATTGGGTTCCCCATTGAACATGCACTTGCTATATTTCCATCCCTGTTTTTTGCTTTTGTCTCTCTTTCTTTCTTTCTTTCTTTCTTTCTTTCTTTCTTTCTTTCTTTCTGGTTTATTGTTTTTGGTTCTGTGGTCTTAGAGATTGAATCCAGGCCCTCACGCATGCTCAGTGAAGGCTCCACCACCAAGCTCATCCCCAACCCATTGGCAGTGTTGATGAGGATTGAACAAGGTAACACAATCCCATGAGGTGCCCAGCACTGATTCACTGAGGTGAAGCAACTTGCCTGCTAACTTCATGACTAAAAGTGACAGCACTGGTTCTAAACCCTGGCATGTTGATTCTGCAGCCTGTGCACTTTGTCATTCTTTAAGGTGCCTCTAAAGGAGCTGTGAATCATCTAAGAAATCTCAAATGTTTTGGGGAGGTGGGTAGTATGCCTTGAAATATGGGTCCTCACTAAATTATTGTGTGATTTAAATGTTAGGATGGTAATACCAGCGAGAAACCCGTATTGTGAAGCCACTGAATATCCAGGATGTGGGTCAAACTTAGTCCTCGAAGGAACCTCACTTTGGCAACTTCAGACGCTCTTCCGGCCGCCAGTTTGTGTGGCTGTCCCCAGAAGCCTGTAACAGGCTGCCTCAAAGGAATATCTTTTCCCCAAGGTAGTTTATGGGAAAACTTGTAAGTTAGTTCCCATCGTTGCTTACCACTAAATGGTGAGTGCTTTGTGACAGCAACAAATTAAGGTAAACAGACATCCAACAGCATCTTATTGTGGGTCAAATGGTTCAGAATTAGCCTCATCTTAAACTATAGCTGCGTGACATCCATAGGCACTACAGGAAATGAGAACGTCAGTGTGACAGGAGGAATCACAACCTCCACGTTGAACCTGAGTGCCCCTGACATACTATAAAAGAGACTCCCCAAGAGGACAATAAATGTTTAGTGCTGGCAGTAATAACTGCGTTTTCTAAAATAACATTTGAGGGGCCCCGGGGTATAGCTCAGGGGTAGAGGGCGTGTTTTACGTGTGTGAAAATCCCTGGGTTCAATCTCTAGCACCAAAAAAAAAAAGTTTTAAAATAACATTTAAGAAACTTCCTATAGTACTTGTTTGTACTTTAAGATAATGCACAGTTCTGCTTTATTGTTGCTTTGCTGTCCTTCTAAAAGCCCAGCTGATTATACTGACCTCTCTCTCCCAAGGGACAACAGGGAAAGTTCTTAGCTTTATATAGAATGGAGCCACTAGAGGCCTTCACTTTGGGGATTTAGAAATAACTTTCCTATCTTTGTTGGGGGAAAAAAAAAAAAAGTCTAGAAGGAAACATTGAGAAATTATGGTGGCTGGGCCATGAGGCGTGTGTCTAGTCGGTAAAACGCCATCTTAGAAATACTTCTTGTACTTTTGTAATTTATAGTTTTAAATGCTCAGAACAAGGGCAACAGATGCCCGGGCCCAACCTGGGAGTCGAGTGGGAGGCTTGAGAAAGGTGGGCCTGCCAAGGGAGGGGGACAGGAAGAGCTGCCTACGATTTCCTGTTGTGACTGCTGCTGATTAATGAGAGAGGCTTCTGTCCTTCCCTGGGAGTCTCAACTGTTTGAAACCAAATAAAAAGAAAAAACAATTTGCTGCAACCTGATGCATCTTCCGGTAGGGAGGTCTCCTCCTTCTATCAGCTACAAAGGGAAATGTTTCTTGATTTAGGAATTGAAATCCCCAAATGTCCCCATTCACTTTTTCAGGAAAATGTAAAATGGAATCTAACATCTACACTCTTGGGTATGATATCAAATCATTAATGCCATTAGGGATAAATGTGGAAGCAAACAAACCTTGTCTCAGAATGCTGGAAGATTCTAACTTAAAGACAGATACGTGGTTTGGATCTCAGCGTTCACTTTTTACTTCTTAAAATGGGATCTTTCAGGCTGGCCTGATAGCTCAGCAGACCAAAGCGCCTGCTTAAGCAGAGCACAGCAGCAGAGGTTCCAGAGGTTCGATCCTGGGCGGTGTGCAGTGCCAGCCCCACCCATGGGCACTGTGGGACAGCGATTGAGACTGGGCATGGTGGCATGCACCTGTAATCCCAGCATTTGGGGAGGCTGAAAACAGGAGGATCACTACAAGTCCTGTCTGCTGTCTATTTAGACCCTGTCCTAAATACAGAAAAAAACCAGTGGGGAGGGGATCTTTCCATGCAATTCTGACTGGCTGTGCTCACTTCTGTAGTCCCCAGGCTGGTCTTGAACTCATAGCAATCCTCCTGTCTCAACCTCCTGAGTGCTGGGGATTATAGCCACATGCCACCATGCCAGAAGGAGCCAGCTCCAGCTTTTCATGGGGGGCTGGGGATTGAACTCAGGTCCTTGTGTTTGCCAGGTAGGTTCTTATGCCTCTGAGCTATCTCCCCAGACCCCTTACCACTCTCTTACATGGAAATCCATCGTAAGATCCATCTGCTCTAGAGCTGATCTAGAAAACTGGGGTTTTTTTCCAGAGCTCACCTAAGATAGAACCTTGATGAACTTGCCACAAACTTTTCCATCCGTGCTGGAAAACATCTGTATCTAATCTGCAAACCTGGGGGGACTCCAGCTCTAACTGCAGTTCTCCTGGTTTGATTATTAAGTTAGCCACTCACTTGTTAATTCAACATTTATTGAACATCTGCTATATAAAACTAGAACTACGATGAGTTCTTTGAGCACAGAGATACACAGTCCCTTGCTTGAAGGAACTATGCAATTTAGTGTTAAGAAAGGGGTTACAGAGCTGCTGTGAAAATCCAGTTTAACTTGGGCTAGGAGAGGACAGGGCTGAGCAGGAGGTTATTAGACGGGAAAAGGGTTTGGCTTGAGTCTTGAAAGACAAGTGCAAGTTGGCCCCTTTGATCAGGTGGGCTAAGGCCTCTTCCTGCAGAAGAAAGACCATACGCCAACACCTTCAGGCAGGTGACCGGCTCCTCTGGAAACTGCACATAATAGAGAATACCGAGCCCAGTGTGTGGGACTGTGCTAGAGCTCCAAACGGGACGGGCAGCATCGGGAGAAGCCTGCTCTGCCGCTGACCGTGGGGGCTCACTCCCTGCCGTGGGGCTGCGGCAGGGGAGCAATGGAGCACGCAGTCCAATTCACAGCTGAGCAGCACCCCAGCTGACTGTCCCCCAAATGTTTTATTGTTTTTGCTTTCTTTTTGGCAGGACCGGGGTTCAAACTCACAACCTTGCACTTGGCAGGCAAGCGCTTGTGCCACAGAGCTATCTCCCCAGCCCCCAGCCCCCAAATGTTATGCTTCATTTGCACTTCACTTTTTTAGACATGAAAGTGATGCCCAAAGTAGAAAGTTAGAGCTTTTCAAGACAGTAGAATCAGTTAGAGACTTGCATTTGTTTCCGCTGATCAAACACCAGGCTCAGGATTGGCATCTGTAGGTATTTATTGAGTGAATAAATGCGAAGGTGAACTACTAGGCCTTTCACAAGATGAGCATTGACACAGCGAACATGCATCTGAGATTTTGCAAGTCCATACCAGGACTTCCAAATGGGTTTGGTCAGCCCTGACATTTAACCTAGCAAGGCTCCGGTCACAGGCCCAGTGCTAAATGCAGCTTTCAGCTAGAGGTCCTCTCTGAGAATCAGCCCAAGTCCTTGGTGTCCGT
>PVKN010029432.1:0-12996 GCA_004027915.1 Capromys pilorides
CAGGTTGTGGTCATTTGTATACATCCTGGGTAAATGGACTGAGCCAATCTCCTAGAGCAAATTTGGTACATAATCTAAAAGAACAAATGAACTTTATGTTTTATTTGCCAATTCTACTCCTTATAATAAAAATTTCTTGATGATGGACTTTACACTGGTTTTTTATGATCATTTTATAATGTTAATTTTCCCTTATAAACTATATTTCTTTAACTCTTGGCATCTCTCCAGAGGTCGAACATTCCAGTGTAAAAAAAAAAAAAATCTACTAAAATTCTAAACTACCAGCTAAAGAACCTGGAATTTTGGTGCTAAACTAGAAACATCATTCTGTTTATTATACACTGATATCAATTAACATTTTTATTTATTTAATCAGTGTTTATTTTCTTTATCAGTAGTGTTTATTATATCATAATCTAGAAGTCTGGAAAAACAATTCGTGCTTAAATTACTTCTGCCAGCTCTTTCCTGAACTGAAGAATCTGCAGCTTCTCCATGAGGAGTGGGTCATTTAGTCACATATTTTCATGTGAAAGGTTTGTGCAATGAATGCTAGCTACCATGCTGATCATAATGAGTTGATCTGGGCGGGCGAGATGGTTCAGTGGTCTAAAGCGCCTGCTTAGGAGGGCTCAGGCAACTGCGGGGACTGCAGTTCGATCCCCGGCACCACATGCTGCGCCAGCGCCACCACCGGGGCAGGCTGAGCCAGCCACAAAATGAATAAATAGAAAAGAAACAAACAAACACAACAAGCAAACAAATAAATAAATAAATAAAAAAATTTAAAAAAAAAAATAATGAGTTGATCTGCATACATTTTTCTATTAATTTTACTATTGGATAAACATTAAAAATTATGCATGTGCTTCTGACCTTTGCTTTATTTGGAAAAAATATTTGGCATTCATTCAAATTTAATTACATTAATTGAACTTTGAAACAAAATTGCTGTATTTCTAACTGCGCTACAGAAAGAGCTGTTTGTAAGAAAAAATAACCTGAAACATGGCTTAGTACACTGCAATTGTAGGGAAAGAGACAATCAGATGATTATTATTCAGTCAAAATTTCTCTAAGAATTAGAAATTTTTGACAATAAATAAGACTCTATAGATAACAAATGTTGACTAAATTTCCCATTCTTTTTCTCTGCTGATGAAAAATAAGGAGAGTGACATAGAAATGAGTTGCCTGGGGTGGAAACACAGGGAATTAACCAAGCATTTCAGAATCCAGCCTATTCTGGACAGCGTTTGAATTCCGTTATGTATAAGAACAAATGCTTCCAACAAACTGGGCCACTGACACGAATGATACCATTTTTGTTGCTTCAATTGGCACATATAATTATATGGATTTGTGGCGAGTAACATGATGTTAGTTATTTGCATACCTCGCAGGAGGATTAAATCAAGCTAATTGAGATATATTGCCTAGGGTGAGCATTAGTTTTTGAGCACTTGATTTCAATAATTCATTTCACCTAACAGAAATTCTGTACTTTATTATCAACATCTGCCCATTTATTACATGCTTACTCTATCGAAAGTAAATGTCTTTATATACTTCTCTAAGTTTGACTGTTTTACACTCTTCGAGTGAGGTTGGATGCTCTTCGTCTTTTTATGCTGATTTCACTTGACATCACCATCCCTTCTGCATCCCTCCCAACTGTTGTCAAGTGATAGAATTGACTTCGTATAAATTTCAACTGAACTGAACTCCATTGAGATCAGTAAAGCTGATCTCCAAAACTCTGGCCAAGAAAAATTTTAAGTTCAGCCTCTATGTTCTTCATTTCATTTTCCTGACCTTTTCCTCCTTTGGTTGCTTCCCTGAGCTACCCAATTAAAATAAATAGATAGATAGATAGATAGATAGATAGATAGATAGATAGATAGATAAATAGCTCATGTTAAGTGTACTGTTCACTGGTACTGAATATAGTAGTAATCTTATGCAAACATTGTCACTTGTCCAGGTCTGTAACTGTTCATTTTGCAAAAATAAAACTCTATATCGACTAACCCACAACTTCTCACTACAGTCTACTCCTAATCCCCTCCCAAAATCATTCTTTTTTGTCTTTATAGTGTTCATGTCTTATGTAATTAAAATTATAAAATATTTTCTGGTAGTATTCACTCATTTCACTTTGCATTTCTAGCTATAAATATCCCCTTTAGAACTTCTTTTCCTATCACATTTGTTATGTGCTATTGTGATATTCATTCATTTTTCAACATTGTCTTATTTCCCTTGTGATTTCTTCTTTCTACCATTAATTATAAATATGCTGTTTAATTTTCATAATTTTACGCATTTTATAGTTGTACTTTGGTTACTGATTTTGAGTTTAGCAAACATCCTTCCTATTTCTAAATCTACCAAGATTTAATTTGTAGCAAACTTTGTGCTCTCAAAAATGCAACACACTGCGCCAGCGAGATGGTTCAGTGGTCTAAAGCGCCTGCTTAGGAGGGCTCAGGCGACTGCGGAGACTGCAGTTCGATCCCCGGCACCACATGCTGCGCCAGCGCCACCACCAGGGCAGGCTGAGCCAGCCACAAAATGAATAAATAAAGAAACAAACAAACACAACAAGCAAACAAATAAATAAATAAATAAATAAATTTAAAAAAAAATGCAACACATGCCATTGAGCTTAACATATATAGCTATCTTATTGGGTAGAATGTTCTATATCTTTCTGTTGGAGCTAGCTTGTTTATTATGATGACTTTATTTCTCTAGCTGGTTGGTTGCTCTGTCTATTAAAAAAGTGATAGAAGTCTACAATTATAAATGTATTTCATTATTCAATGTGGTAGTTTTACTTTAAATACTTTAATTGTCCACCATGAGGTGCATGAATGTTTATAACTGTTATATCTTCTGGTTGCCTGGAACTTGTATTACTACCTCATATCTTTTGTCTGTTATAATTTTTGATTTATGTCATATTTCATCTAATATTAGTATACCAATCCCTACTCTGCTCCTTTTTCTGTTTGCATAGAACACATTTTCTTATTGTTTTGGGCTTTCAATCACTGTGATTATTATTTATTTATTTATACAGGATCTCACTAAGGAGCTTGTATTCATAGTAACCCTCTTGTCTTAGGCTCCCCAATGCTGGAATTATAGGCGTGCGCCACCACACCCAATTTCAGTGGCTGGCATGGCACACCCAAGGTTCTGAGGCTGGCACTGCATGTGTTACCAGAGATCAAACCAAGATGCTTGCACTTGCCAGACAGGTGCTTAGACCGCTGAGCTATCTCCCCAGTCCTCACTGTTGTTCTTAACCTGTGGCATCTCTCTGTGATGAGTGTTTTGTAAATAGCGTGTATTTTGGCCATGTACACATGCTGTTAACCTCTGGATTTTCACTGAGAAGTTTATAAAACCATTACATCTGAAGACACAAATATTACTTTTGTCTATATTCTCTTTTATTATTATTATTATGGCCAGCTCAGCCTGTCCAGGGAATGGAGCTGGTACAGCATGTGGTGCTGGGGATCAAACCACGGTCCTTGCGGTTGCCTAAGCTTTCCTAAGCAGGTGCTTTAGTCCACTGAGCCATCTTCCTGGCCCTGTTGTCTATAGTCTATATAATTATTCTCGCTCATCCCCTGAGTTATTCTTCTTTTGTGTTGAACTTGTTTTCTGTTTCTTTTTTATTTTGTTTTACTTTTGCATTTTTTGCTTTTGTTTTTGTTCTTTTCTTTTTTATGTAGAGTCTTGCTACATAGTCTTGTCTGGACTTGAACTCAGTATGTAACTGTTATGGTTGATAAAAACTGTGCCAATTTGGGGATTCTAGAGACTTAACTAAGTAACTTAGCAGTTCTACATCCTGGAGTGGAAAGGACCTGCCCTTAGGGCTGTAGGATATTGTTCATTGGGTCAACTTAAGAAGTATAAAAGTTCAGGTGGGTGATCCAGAGGGGGCCAGCATCCTTCCTTTGTAGATATCTTCAGCTTGTGGAAGAGGAGGAGTAAAGATGGCTAGGTGGGGGTGGGGGTGGAAAACTGTGTACCATGTAGGGAAGGACAAGAGGCTTGCTTTCTCTGCACTTTTGATTTTGCTGCTTCTAATACCCTCCGTTACCTCTGGCCACTGCTCTATGCCATATCACTCTGCCTTAGAGCCAGATGATTCAAAAAACTTTGAACTAAGTAAACTTTTCCTTTCTTAATTTTAGGCATCATTTATTTGTCTCAGCAATGAGAGAAAAATAACTAAAAAACACAGGCTGTTCTTAAGCTCACTGTGGTCCTCCTCCCTCAGCTTCTCAAGTCCTGCGATTATAGGCATGAGCCAAAATGCCTGGCCTGGATGGTTTTTGATACACAAATTTAAATTTTCTTTAGTATGTATGTCTTTTGTTTGTTTTCTGCGCTACCAGGGATCAGACTTGAAATCTTGTGCTTGTCAAGCAGATGCTTATGCTGCTAAGCTATATCCATGGCCTTTTGTATGTATTTTCGGGGTATTTTCTTTGGATAACCACGGAAGTCTATTTAGCATCTTCAAACTATAATCCTGTAATTTCAATTTATACCACTTTAATTTCAGTAACATACAGACATTTGATTACTTTAAAAAACTCTATCACTTATGTACTTCCATTCCTTCTTATTTTGTTATAATCTTTCATTTATTATTTATTTGATAGAGGGTCTCAATATGCAGCTTGAACTTGTAGTGATCCTCTTGCCTTAGTCTCTCCAGTGCTGGGATTAGAGACATGTGCAGCCATGCCTGGTTTGCCATTCCTTCTCCTTTGGGTTGCTGTGAACAGAATTATGTGTACTCAAGGCTGAATAATAGCAGCTGTTTAGTGGGGGATAAGCTCAGTGGCACAGCACTGCCTGGCAAGCGCAAGGTCCTGAGTCCAGTTCACAGTACCTAAACATAATATGTATTACCTTCTTAAATTTAATAGGAAAAAAACACAGATTTACAAACTGAAGCCTAAAACTGTGATAATACTAACTTCATGCTAATTTTTTATATTTTTTATTTATTAGTATCTTAACTCACATAGAAAAGCAAAAGCTAGAGTTAAAATCTGCATATGTGCATATTTCCACTGTTTTCAGTTATGCAGAACTTCTGAGGAGGCAGCTGCTCATAACCACATGTAGCTTGACTCTGACGGGTTGTTTCTCTCTGACTGGTTTCAGAATTTTCTCCTTGTTTTTGGTTTTTCGAAATTTTCATTGCAGTATGAGTCAGCGTGTGTATCCGTTGAACTCATTTCACTGGTGTTTCTTAGGCTTCCTAAGTGGTTACCCTTAGGACTTCTATGAAATCTGGAGCCTTCTGATCACAGTTTCTCTCTCTTCATCTCTAGTCTCTGTTTCTCAGGGGTCCAAAGTGTCAATGTCAGCTCACCTTACGCTGTGCTACCAGTCCCTTAGGTGCTGTTCATCTTCTACCAGATTTTCTTTCTGTTTTGCATTGTTGATAATTTTTCTTGTCTTCTTTTAAAGTTCATTTGCTATGATACCTACTTCCTCCACTGTATCTTGGAATATCTCTGATGAGTTAGTGAATTCCCCATTTCAGTGTTTTAGGTTGTAGTTTTCCTTTCGACTTACTGGATGTAGATTCACTTTGGTTTCTTTTCGTTTGGTCTCTGTATTGCTATTCCACTTTGCTCAGTATTTTCATGGCTTTCTCCAAGCTTTCCTTTAGTTCTTTGGCCACTTTAAAGAGAATTGTTTCAAAGATTCATTCAGTAAATTTGCAGTCATTATTCTCTAAGGCTGGTTTCTTTCGATGTATTTACTTTTCCTTTGAAAGTGTGACATTATACGCATAGTTTTTGTTTTCCACCAATGTTTTCTGTCTAGTAATCAGACCTACCTCGTCTGTTAGTTGGTCATCTAGCCCTTCGCATTGAAGGGCAGTCTTGTCACATGTCCTGCAGGGAGGACTGCTGAGCAGAAAGTGAGAAAAATCCAGACAGCCATGAACTGTTACTTTTAAATAACTTTGTCCCTGAGCTCTGAGTCAATTAAACAAACAGATGGAATTGGAGTTGTGCCTTACAGGAACCCTGATGTCTAGTTTATGTGCCAGAGCATACATAGAACACCTGGAGAGCTCCAAGGTTGTCTAATGCATCCAGTTCTGATCCTTTAAGACCTGATGTCTCCAACAGAGAGTGTTAGAAGTGTTCTAAGATCAAGTGCAGATTGGAAGGCCCTGCTGGTACCTGCTGCTGCTGCAGGCATGCTTGCTTGTTTCGTGGGGGACCCCACACATTCCAGATGTCAGAAGCAAACGAAGCTGTGAATGTGTCATAATGGGAGACTGTCTGAGTTGGAGCTCATTTTGCCTTCTATATTTTCATTTATACTTTCATATTATAAAGAATTATAAAGAATCATTTATACTTTCATATTTTAAAATGTCTCATCTTTTGAGTCTAATAATATACTTCTGCAGAACAGATACTTTCCTTCCTTCATTTTTTCCTGCTTTTGTTATTTTGCTTTTAGTACTACTACAAACAAAACAAGGGGCTCTTTATCATTGAGCTGTGTCCCTAAACATTTTTCTTTTTTAAAAAATGTCTTTGTTTAAAAAAAATTAAGACAAGCTTGCAGTAAGCAGGCCATAGTTAATTTCTAATTTTCTCTACATTAAAAGTTGCTATAAAGTATTAACTCTGGATTCTAAAACTAGAAGATGAAGTTAGAGGAGAAGCCGTATAAACAGTTCCAGGTTCCTTAAGCAACAACCAGTGATCAAAGCAGAGATTTCACATTCAGAGAACAAAGCGTTTTGCTTACCTTGTGACCCCCGAGTACCATGCTGTCTATCCCAAGAGCATGAACACAGCTAGGCTGCCATGGGATAGATACTGGGGGAACGGAAGTTAATGGAGCCTTCACCTAGAAGCTGTAATCCTTCACGGCTCCAGAGAACCAAAATAGTAATTCCACAGATTGATCCTCTATAGCTATGACATGGATAAAGAGGTAGATTCCAGTTTCTCCTAATCTGCTAAATCCCAGAATTCCAGGTTGGAAATTTTAACCAGACGTCTGATGGTAGTGTGAGTCATCCTCTGAAAAATGTTTGCATCAAGGCATAATGTACGAGCTAAATCTCCAGGTCACTAATCAACATTCTTCATGATAATCTTAAAGTCTTTCTGAAGAATTGCATTAATATATATTTCATGGAAAACCTGCAGAGAAACACATATGCAAACATTTCTTTGGTCAAATACATTTGAGAAACAGTGAGACAAATTAATCTCATAAAAATTCATATTGCTAGTTTAAATATTTTTACATAAGCCTTTTCACTACATAATGTCTCAAAGCCAGTAGGTTTCTCAATGTTTAAATGTAGCCTTTTTAAAACCTCTACTTCATATATTGATCTCTTCAGCCCTTTTGCAAACATCTGTCAAAGATACTTTATTAAAATACAGGGCCTCAAAGAGCACAATGCAGCCTATTGAGGCCCCACAATACTCTTGGAGGAAACTCCAGGTTCCTTGCTCCAGCATGCTGAATCTTCATGGCTTTGTAAGGTGCACTTCCATGGAATTTTGGTGCACTTCTTATTTTAACTGGAGTTTCAAAAATATCAGTGTGTGTGGGGAGGGAGAGATGTTATTTATTTAGCGTGTATTTATTTACTAGCTCTGAGCATTTGAGCAAGCCCATCCAATATTTTAAAATAGATTTCTCTGTCTTTACCTAACACATGTAATGTGGATATGTCCTCCCCACCCTCGAAAAACCTTTGTCAACTCATAAATTATATATATATATATATATATATATATATATATATATATATATCTCTCTCTCTCTCTCTCTCTCTATATATATATATATATAGAGAGAGAGAGAGAGAGAGAGACATATATATATATATAGGCTTTGAGATATCCTCTATTTACCTCATTATTAATTGGAAAAGATCATTTTATCCCAAGGTACGACCTATGGCCTAGATTTGTTAACTGGGCCCTACATGTTTTTTCTCTCCTCCTCCCTCCCGTTCTTCCTCTCTCCCTCCCTGCAGCTCTTTCTAATGCTCTCAGTGTGAACGCAGACACAAATTCATGTAAACAAGATCATTGCTGTCTCCCAAGCTATCCTGAAATCACCGACATAGAACGACATTTCTCTCTAAGCCCTACATTTTTATTAGTGATCTTTATACTTTATGCCCCAGCAGCAGTGTATAGTCACAGAGAGGCCTCGCTGTGTCCCTGAAACATCAATCTTGTCAAACCTAATTGAATCAAAGCTCAAGCAGTTATAAATGGAGTACAGCTTGTCAAAGAAAACGAAAAGAAAAAAATAAGAGATCCACATCCAACCAATACTTTCATTTTAAGACATTCCCCGAGGAGAACACTTTCCAGTTTGCTAAAAGTCTCTCTCCAATCTTTTCAGCTGTTTCAGTAGTCATAATGGCGCTTTTTATTCAGCAACATTCACTCTATAGTGTGTTGTGATTCTGCCCAAGTTTAATACTTCCTAAGATAGAACATGGTTCTCTATGATATAAAACTAATTGTGACCATTTCTTTGGGAGGCTGGCCTTTGGTGGCAGGTTCCTGTTAATGCTTATGAAAGGGGCAGAGTAAAAATCAAAATGCTTAAGCATAAGTCTTAATTGCTTCCGCATTAATGGAACAACTACCCAACACCAATAAATTAAGTGAAGAAAAGTTTAATTGAGCTCCTGTTTTGCCGAGGTTTCAGCCCCTAGCCATAGTGGTGTGGCATAGGAGAAACAGTACATGGCTACTGTACCAGCAGAAGGCAGCAAGAGAGACCCTCAGGCTCCCTGTGTATTTCATCCAGCCACAAGCCTACTTGCCGGCACCTCCCATTCCCAGGGTGGACCTTTCGTCTGCAGTACATCCATCAAGCCACACAGCACTATGCTAAAACAATCCATGGACTAATTCACTGCCCCCACACTCCTGATCTCAGTATCACACACTGAAGAGTCAGCCTTCTCTGTGAATGCCAGAGGCTGCAGAGGGACGGCAAGACATAAGCCATAACATCACACACTTGTGACAGCAGAGCCAGGTTGTATTTTACTCAACTCTTATGTATATTGTAAAGTTACAAGCATTGTCTTTGCAAGTTAACCGTGTGTGTGTGTGTGTGTGTGTGTGTGTGTGTGTGTGTGGTCTGTGGTGAGCTTGTTGTGTCCCCTGCCAACTGCCTACACAAAGACTACCTCTGGAAAAATTAAAACCAGAATCTGTCTGCATGATACACTGTAGGAAAAACATTTCTGAGTAAAGCTCCTCTCAACAATAACTTGCTGGCAGGCCAGATAGCTCAGCAGACTAAAGCACCTGCTTAGGCAGGGACAGGGGACCTAGGTTGATCCCCAGCTTGCAGTGCAGTCCTGCGCCCAGGACACGCTGAGACTATGATTAGAACTGGGTATGGTGGCACATGCCCGAGGCTGAAAATAAGAGGATCTCTAGGAGTCAGATGTGTGCAGTGAGACCCTGTAGATCCTGTGCTAACTACATAAAGAAACACTAACTTGCTGTCATTTCAAAAATTAATTTCAGCTCCACACTTCACAAGTTGGTGGTTACCTGTGGACTGGACGGTTAGAGCAAACTGGGATCTTTGGGGTGCTGGAAACATTTGGTTTCTTGGGCTCAATATTGGTAATGGTGATGGTGGTGCCAGAATTCGTTTGGAAGAAGTTCAGCAACTCTTGCCCTGGCTTTTCCCTTCCTGGTAGACATCAGCAGGAAGGCATTTTTAAATGTTTCCTTCAAGTACTGTATGTTCTTTAACTGAGTTGAGGAAGTTTGTCTAGGAATTAAAGTATTTCTTCATACAATGAAAATAAGTTTGGCTTTTCAAAAAGATTTTATTTTATGTGAACCTGTATTAGCAGCACACATTAATGGGGTTCAATGCAAGTAGCCCATGCTGGCCAAACTCAGTCTCATTTTATCTGTCTCCCTCTTCCTCTCTGCACAAACTCCAGCAGTCATCAATCTCCATTCAGATTGACTTTACTGACCTGCTACATATGGGAAAATAATGTGGCTCTCCTGGGTCTGGCTCATCTCATGTGACACGTGTCTTTCCGGACCAGCAGCAGGCTTTTGGGACGAGTGGAGCAGAATGAATGTGCCAAATCGGCTCTCTGCTTGCTCTGTTCTTCTTCATGTTTCTGCTTCCCCATTTCTTAAGTGAAGATTAAAATATTTACATAATAAAGAAGTTTAGAAAAATGAATTGAATAAATAGTAGAATCGCACTTAGCACATCAGCATATGGCCATTATTATTATTATTATTATTATTATTATTATTATTATTATTACATGCTTTTCTTTTTTGTGTGGCTGGCTCAGCCCACTCAGGGTAGTGCCAAAGACTTATTTGCGGTCCCTGTGCTTGCCTAAGCTTGCCTAAGCAGGCACTTTAGTCCGCTAAGCGACCTCACCTGCCCAGCCTGTATTATTAACAGCAACAACAAACATAGTTGAATTTGAAGTAGATAAAGAAAAAATTGGTTTTTTTCCAGGAATAGCTGATGTGTTGTTGTTGTAGTGCTATCATTTACATAGGAGGTAGAAGAGCAGCAAATGGAAGCAAATTTTACATGACTATACTCAGGAGAAAGTAGATGAACCAGGAAATGCCAAAATACAGAACACTTCTAGAACTGTTCTTAGTGGAAAATATACTGATATGCAAGAGGCCAGGAACTGAGTCCACTAGCACCACGCTGGAGGGAATACTTCTCTGGAACAGAGACTCCGAAGTGTAGCGCTTTGGTCCTGGTGGGCTTCACTGGAGTTCTGGAGCTGTGCTTAGAACACACACAAGGATTAAAAGTTCCCATCACTCCTGCTGAGCTTGCCAAATTACATCCTGCTCTATGAACATGGCCTGGGGCAGCCTAAGGATGATGTATTCCTAGGGATGCCCATGAGTTCCTGGAGAGATTGAAGGGGATTGGAGGGGACTGGCTCAGCAGTTCAGCACCTAGATGGATTGGAAACACATCTGATGTGAGACTGGGCAATGCTTCTAGAGAGGCAATTCTTCTGGTTGTAGTGAAACCTACTTTCAAAAAAACTGGATTTAAGTTTGCATATTTCTGTCTATCGATTTGGGTCAATTACTGAGTTTCTATGAGATGAAATTTTCATATTTGAACTGAAGAAAAGAATGTCAATATCCCAAAGATATCAGTGATTAATGAATATTATTTATAGGGCAGTGTCTAAAATAGAGTAAGATAAAGGCTATGTAAGGAATGCTTTAACTTGTTTATTAGCTGAATAAAATTTTCAAATAATATATAGGAAGTGAGCATTTTCTCAGAAGATAAAAGATTTCATGCATCTGAGGCCTTGAGATTGAGTAGAATAAATCACTGTTTTTTTTCCTTTACACAGGAGACTAAAAAGTAGCAGCTGTGATTGTTAAGAAATGCATGAAGGGGCTGGCAAGATAGTTCAGCAGACTAAAGCACCTACTTAGGAAAGCTTGGGCAAGCACAAGGTTCAATCCCCAGCACCACATGCCATGCCAGCCCTGCTACCAGGGCAGGCTGAGCTGGCCAGAGTCCAGGCATAGTGGCCTATGCCTGTGATCCCAGCACTGGGGAAGCTAAAAGCAGGAGGATCACCATGAGTACAAGCTGCATAGTCAGACCCTATAACAACCAAATACATTAAAGAAAGAGAAAGGAGAGAAACAGACAAAATTATGTCAGAATTTATTTTTATTAAACCATGAAATGAACAAAAGACTGAAAAATATAAAGTATTATTTATTGATATTCATGTGAAAGTGAAAAACTAATCTGGAGAACTAATTTGGAGAATTCATGTGATAGTGAAAAACTAATTTACTACTGTAAAACTAATTTGAGAAGGTATAAGAAATTTAACCTGTTCCTCTGTCATCCACTCACTAGCCCTATATCAACACAGGCCACCGGTTTCTTTCTAGTCTCATTTTCCCCATATGAGCTCCACACCCAGTGGCATTGTTGCTCTGTATTAGAGTTCTTTAGTGGAACAGAACACATAGAATGTAAATCTTATTATGGAAGTATATTTATTAGATTGGGGGACCAGAGGATGCACTGTCCTCAGATGGACCATGGCCCAACTCAAGGGCCTGTAAGCACACTAGCTGCTTGGTCCAAGGAGCTGGAAGCCTCAGCACAGTGGAGCTAAGGGTGCAGCGCCAGTCTCAGGCTAAAGGCCTGGAACCTGCCAGAGAGTTGCTGCTGTGAGTCCGAGTTCCAACTGTGAAGAATGTGAAGCCTGATGTCTGTGGCCAGTTTGTGCCATAACTAGATGAACCCAACTTGTACACATTGGTGATTTTCTCTTTTCTCCGCTTTTCTGCCATCTAAGGCTTCAATCTGTGGGTCAATGCTGTGTATACTCATGGTCCGCCTTTTCCAGTACACTGACTCACAACTGATAATCTCTGGAAACGTGTATACACACACACACACACACACACACACACACACACACACACATGCTCATAGAACTAAGCTTTAGAAATTTTCTAGGCATTCCTGAACTGGCCAAGTTCACAACCAAGATGAGTCCTTATGTCCTCTGACCTCAAAGTAAGAATTGGGAACCAGCTCTGGCACTGGCCCTTGCCATGCTCCCTGCCTGAGGGTCCTACCCACCAGTGGCTAACGCAGCAGACTGTAGTAGCAAGATTTCCCACTATGCCTTTCATTGAAATAGTAACTTTCCAGCACCAGAGAAGGTACCATGTATGCTACTCGCTGCCGTTGTCTCACCGCCCTAGAGGGAACTGCCATTAGATCAGGTTTTTCTGTCTGTCTGTCTCACATCTATTTTCATTACATGACAAAATAGCACTTAGTAGATCTTTGATGAACTTTTATTTTGAAGAATCTATAGACCTAATATGGAGTGAGGGGAATTTTACTCAAAATTCT
>PVKN010029433.1:0-12995 GCA_004027915.1 Capromys pilorides
TCTTCCAAGTGTATCTGGCATTTGGGTTTTGAGTCTGTGGCAAGATTCTGCCCTTCAATTTGTTGGGGATACATTCTTACTTGGCCCAGCCTACGGTTCTTTGGCATTGGCCTACAGTATTTTTATGACCTTTGTTCAATCTCAGTCTTGGTATACTAGGGAGAGCAATTAAGTCAGCATGGATAAGGTAATATGGCCAGCAATAACAACAGCATCAAAACCAGCCTAGAACATGACAAACAGGTAACTATCACCACCTTTACCCATATGAACTAAATTTGTGGTTATATAACAAAATCCAAAACCAGAAAATTGTATGAAGTACATAAATCCTCAACTAGGCAATTTTGTCCTTAGGGGATAAAATTTAATAGAGTTTAGGTTAGAGAATAGAGAAACAGAAAAATCAGAAGAGATTAGAAACAAGGCTTGAGAACAAAGGAAGAGCATGGAAAATATGAGAAACTGGTGAAGAACACAGGGGGAGAGCAAAAAAGGAAGAAATAAATAAAGGAACAGAACAGCAATGAGAATAGAAAAGCCCACTCATATAAAAATGAGAACAAAAGATGAACAAAAGAAAGCAAGAAAAGAAAAAAATAGAGAAAATGAGAACAAAAATACGTTTATTTCGAGGTGTATCTATGCTATCAGTGCTAGAAAACAGAGTCCAGATCCTAGCTCATTAATCCTAGCAAGCCAGCTGTAGTTTATAATGAGGTACTTGATAATCTTGGGAACCTGCACCTTTAATTATTTTTTTATTTTTATAGGAGAGTACAAAATAGTACTAAATACGAAAAAATTCAATAAACAATAATATGAATTTGACAGTATTTGTTGCATTGCATAGTGTTGTTTTCAAGTTAGTTGTTCAGATCACAATATCTACCATACTCTGCCAATTTTATTTATTCTTTCAGATTCTTGCACTAGGAAGACAATAAAATGTTTGCACATGTGGGTCTGATTTATTTCACTTAAGAGTATGATCTCTAGTTGCATCCTTAACCTTTAGTTCCATTGAAGTTCATCCTGGATTCTGGCAGTGAGACTAGAAAGAGGCCCATGCAGATATATGCATCCAAAATTTGATGAAGAAAGAAAATATGTTACAAAAAATTAAGAAGAGATATAAAGGGAAAAACCTGGAAAAAGAAGACAAAAAAGCATTAACTACTCCTTTCCACAGACCAGCAGAAATCCACAGTACAATTATCTAAATCATCCTGCTTACATACATGGATATATCTTTTTCCCCCAATCCCTCTCTTGTCCTTCTCTTCATCTCAGTAATTCCTTCTTTTTGAATAGGTTCATTCCGTTTTCACAATATCTACCATACTCTGTCAATTTTATTTATTCTTTCAGATTCTTGCACTAGGAAGACAATAAAATGTTTGCACATGTGGGTCTGATTTATTTCACTTAAGAGTATGATCTCTAGTTGCATCCTTAACCTTTAGTTCCATTGAAGTTCATCCTGGATTCTGGCAGTGAGACTAGAAAGAGGCCCATGCAGCTTGCAGCAGTCTGTGTGCCTCCTGCCAACCTGAATTTAGCTCTTTGTAAGCTTGAACTCAACTCCCTGACCCTAACATTTGGAGCTGCTAGATGGAGCCTGCAGTTTCTGTGAGGTCCAAGCTCACTTGGCCACTCTCCAAGATAGATCCCAGTGAATCGCTCCTCTAGGATGTCTGAATGTGAATAATTCAATAGCTACAGCAGTGTGCTTTATTCATTGGATCGTTCTACAGGTACATTTCTCCATAGAAGCTTCTAGGGTTACCAGAAGTCACCTCCCACACAATGAATCTGGGCTCAGGGAGAAACCACTACTTGCCACATCCTTCTTCACTGAATTTTCTCTCTTCATTCTCCTAGTGTGCTTCAATTCTTCTTCACATCGTTACTGGTTCCTGGAGACTCACTTCCCTCCTTCTCTTCTTCATATTGCTATATTCCAGTGTCTGGACACCAAATCTTGAAGAAGCTCTTTCTCTGTTGCTTCAAACTCTTTGCCACCTTCTCAGAAATTTGAAATTATAAAAATAGTTTTAACACTCACAGAAGTTTTGAAAGAGACTGAGCTAGGACTTCCTTTCCCACAGCTTATGCATGGCTACCTCAGCTTGAAAAAGGACATAAGTATTACTTCCCAATCACAATACATCGTGGAACTCTTTGTGAATAATCCAGAAGAGAATCATCTGCTTGATATTCCAAATTGTAATGGCCTTAAAAGTATACTTGAGACAAATTCAAATATTCATGTGTTGTGGATTAAAGTCAAAGTAGAATAGCCTGAGAAAGCCACAAAAACAATGAAATATCTGCTCCATTTTTATTGTTCTATTTTTTTTTTGTGTGTGTGGTAATGGGGATTGAACTCAGGATGCTACACTTTCCACGCAAGCACTTATTCTACTGAACTATCTTCCTGGGCCTCAGTGTTCTATCTTTGGGAAGCAGGATTTTCTACAGTGACAACCCAGATGGGATTATGGAGTATAATGGACATGAGTAACACCATTCTGTTGTCATTGTTTCCATGCAACCTTAGGTGATAAAATCTAATTGCATGAAAACAAGCTCGGGGATTCCATTGTTTCTGTATTGTTTGGAGTTGTATAATTATTTCATTTTATATTATAATGTTATAAACACATAAATAAAGTCCACAATAAATGTAATGTATCTGAATCATCCTGAAATGATTCCCTACCCAGCTGCCATCTATGGGAAATGTTTGCTCTTCCTTTAAAACAATCCTGTTGCCAAAAAGTTTGGAAACCTCTTATCTAGAGGACAGCTAGACATTCAGTTGAGAATAAAGCTTAGCTGACCAAAAGTTTACTGCATGTTTATTAGAGAGCCAATTAACAACAGAAATGCCTATCTAAAGTCAGCCTCTGTTGTAAACCCATTTTTGAGATTAAATTTAAAATTGCTTTAATCTATGAAGTTTGATCGTGTGCCATAAAAGTTAATGAATATAATGCCTAAGGCATAGTGAAAGCCCATTGATGACAGGACTGTTATTAAGGATAATATTAACTTAGTGATAAGTGGGAGGCATGGATTCAAATGAGATTCACAGATACATATTGTCTGATCTAAACAATAGCACCCATAGAATATTTTTTAATTTACTAAGAATATTTTAAAATTGGGAGACTTAAATAAATTCAGCTATCCAAGTTTCCTTACCCAGGCAACAATTGCAACATCTGAGTAGTTCCTGTACCTTGAAATGGGACATATGTTCCCTGGATGCTCCAGTTTTCACTACTGCCTCTGGATTCTAACATGCAATCATTCACTCAGCAAGCAGTGACTCAGTTTGACATATATACCAAGCATTGTTGTAGGGCTGAAGAATATGGTGAGAAGCCCCTGCTTTCTTATGAATTTTATGAGTATGTGACAGCTGTGAATTGAAGAGGCTTACAGAGAGGCTTAGAAATAAACTGTAACTGAACAAATTCTCATTTTGTTATTACAAGCCAAAATAAAATGAATTTGATCATTATTTATTAAAAACAGGACATATTATAGAATAAAAGTTAAAGCAATTTGTAAAACCATACATGGTTTACTAAGAAGCATATCCTGGCCTCACTTCAGTTTAGAGCAGTATTTCTTAATTGTGGCCATTGGTATTTTAGGTGAGCTTATTCCTTATGGTAGAGAAGGGGCTAGTGCCTTCCAGGATATTTAGCCATATCTCTGGCCACCAGCCACTTGATGCCAATAGCATTTCCCAGCATGATAATCAAGAGTATCTCTAGACATTGCCAATGTCACATAAGGGACAAAATTGTCGCTGATTAAGAACAAGTGACATAGAATCAGAGTAATAAGATTGGCAAAAATGGACAGAAAAAAGGTTTATAATCATCATCTGCACTAACTGAGATAAAGCTAGCTATCATAATAAATGAACCTACAAAATGTAATATCATGGAAATTATTTCTTGTTCACAGAAAGTCTGATCTGGTCTTCCTAGTCAGCAGTCAGCCAATATTGTTTGCAAAGTTCGCATCCTCATTAGAACTAGGCAGAGAACTGAGAGAAAAACATAAAGGATAGCACTGTGGGAGTATTTTGTGGGCAATGCAAGAGGATGTGTACAGCAATTCCATTCACATCTTCACATCCCATAGCGTGAAACTCAGTCAAATGGTCATGTGAGGCTAGAAAAAGTTAATTCTACTTTGTTTCTCTGGAAAAAGAGGAATGAGAAGTGATGAGCATCTCTAATTTATCTACATCATTCTTACACTTAAATGTAAAGTTCATCCCGGAGAAAGTTTCTATAGAAATTGTAAATAGAAACCAACAAACCTTGAGCCTTTCATTACATTCTTCACAGGAGCATTCAGGGACAAACAACTTAAGAGAAAATTAATGTTATTGATTGTCAGGCTGCATATTAAAGCCATTCCAAAAGGTCAAGTTCCAAAAGTGTCTTCTTACTGAAACCTTTCTAACCTGTCTTCTCATTCTCTTCACATTTGGGAAAAAATTATTAACTCTTAAGTACAATAACAATCACTTATTGAATTTCTACTATGTGGTAGACAATCTACTAAGTATTTTACAAAGGCCATCTCTCAGGTAGGCCTCTTTCTACCTCTAGAAATGTACATCCTCATTGAACAATCATATTTAGAATGGTTAAGTGACATAACAAATAGATGTAGCTTGTTGATGACAAGGTAAGGATTCAAAATTATTTCATTCTCACTTCAAAATCCAAGCTTTTCTAAACCACCTGCCCTCCAAAGCATTCTTTACATTAGAGGATTTACTGACTTTCATATTAACCGTTCAGTGTTATTCAAATTTTTTATTACAAGTCAGGCAAGACTACTTTAAAAAAACAATACCAAAACAGTATTATTTATATATGCAAACATTGGAAGCAATTATAAAGACTTTTTTTTGAAAGCAATAGTAGAGAATTAGAGGCACCCTTCATGGGTCATAGCCAAGCTATTTACTTATATGGAGGGGACAAAAGAATATTATTCTTAGCAGAGAATAAAAGTGGGACCTCCACCTATAAGTTTTTAATATAATACCTATGCAGTAATCACATGAATTGGTGTTTATACTATGACATTTCCAGAGACAAGAAAAATGGCTTTTTTTTAATGTAAGCTTCATTGGGAGAAATGACTGTTGCATGAATAAATTAAAATTATAACTCTGTTCGTTAAAACTTTTATCCCCTTTCCTGTGTCTCATAGGTGTAGAGCACACAGAAAAACCGAGGATCTTTCTGTTCCAATGAGAACCTTTAATACTGTGCAAAAGAGAGAACTATCAAATGGATACACAATGTGAAATGAGTATTTGCCATTTGCTGTGTTTAATATGGAATCTATGCCTTTTGGTAGCATCTCATTCTCATTATTCATGTTAGATAAAGAAATTATTTTTTTGCATAGTCTCTCTCTTTCCTCATCCTAGGCAGTGGAGAAAATAAATATGTTTACTCATTTTGGAACTTCTTTAATTTCATAATTCACCTCCCCACCAAATTAGGACTAGATTTTCAACAGCTGCTATAAAGTCACTTTAACATCCACAGACTGAAGCTCAGTGCTTTGAGAAATACCACCTTCACAAAAATCCTCTTCCTGGTTGAGCTTAAGATCTATTCTTCATGTTGTTTTAATGTTGATGTGCAAACATCCTCTTTCTAATTTTGTTGCACAGTATGCTCTACAGGAAGCCCCCATTGCAAGAGATTTATGTCACTCCTGGTGAGGAATCCAATCCACAATTGGAGAATGTAAATGAGCAGTGGGACTGGAGTTCTCTACCTTTGCCTGTTTATTAGTTTTTTTTTTTGTTTTTTTTTTTAAACCCTCTTACTTCACACTTCTATATTAAACAAGAAAAAGAAGAATCGGTACGTTTCTTACTTTCATTATTGAGAAAAATTTGTAGTGTACTAAAAACTCTTCTTTAAAATAACCCATTTCGGGGCTGGGGAGATAGTACCGTGGCACAAGTGCCTGCCTGGCAAGTGAAAGGTCATGAGTTTGAACTCTGGTTCCGCAAATAAATAAATAAATAAATAAATAAATAAAAAATAAAATAACCCATTTCTACTCTTAACATAGATTTATAAGGATGGATGCCCAGAATATCAAATTATCAGAGGTTTTGTTTCTAGTTTTATCATAGCTACTTCTCTCTGGTTTATTTATCTCTAAGAAATGGCTCATGTAGGTTCAAAATAAATAATTATGATGCTGCATTTTAAGAATAAAATTATAAAGAATAATACTGTTCATCTTTCACAATACTCATCATATGCAATTTACTTTGGATATTTAATCTATTGTATTATTTATAATGACCTTCTGTATTTCTTACTATTGCAAGCATTTACGATAGGAGAAACAAAGGTTCAAGGAAGCAAAGAAGTTTGAGCAGAGCACATATTTATTTGGTGACACAAATATTTGAATCTAGGTTGGTCTCCTGCTAAGTCTTATGCATTTTTCAGTTATCCATGTGTGTTAGAGCTACTTTCTGTCCATGTTTGAATATATTTGGAAATAGGTTATTGAGAAAACATGTCAGTGAATAGTGCTGAAGATAATGGTGATTACATCAGCAGGCTTTTTTGGAAGCTAGGTTTATAGTTATAGGACACTTATGCTCTTTTGTGATTCCAAAAATGTGTCAGTTAAAATAGTCACTCCTGTTTGAATGACTATCTTAAGGAATAAGGGTCAGTTCCCATGTTAGTTCGCCATTTGGGAGAATGCCTGAATTGCTATTGTTTTTGCTTTAAAAGGCTCAGAATACCATTCACTATCTCCATTTGTCTCTAGTAGAATTCAACTGAACTGTTCAGATTTATCTGCATATGTTTGGTATCTCAATTTTATTCATTATTAAATGTGACTGAAAGTTAATACTTGCTAATGTATATCTATCAATAAAGTTTTGGTTTCTTATTAATACATTTAAACTCATACTACTAGAAATGCCTCACATTAGCCATATTCTCAACATAAGCCACAGAACTGTTTCTTTATATCAAAATCTGTTGTACAGATATGCCTTTGAATGTTAACAATAGGCATGATTTGTGACAAAAATTATTCAGAAGCAGCAAGTAATATTTTTTACAGTGGATTTTCCTCTAGATCTTGAAGGAGTTGGAATCAATTACAGGTCCACTGTGTTACTATGTGGAAACGAGTTACCATAGTATTTCTGTGGCTGCTAAACTTAAATGGCCTGTTCATAAATCTGGCCTTTGGCTGGCACATGGGAACTCATATTTTTGGAGTTTCTCACCACTTAACTGGTAAGAGATGTTTACTGTGTGTAAGTTGCTTGTACAAACAGTATATTTTACACAGAGCCCCTGTTTCATTTTGTTTGAGAGAGCCTGGAATTTTTCTATGAACTAGGCAGAAGATTTCTATGTGTCGAGCCTTCAATGAATACTTTTAGTGTGATTTGCAGGTAAATATTTCACACATGTTTTCACAGCTCATTGCCAGAATTAAGACATCCTGTAGTGACTCCACTGAAAAAGGATTCTTTCAGATCTTGTGCTTGATTTCTTCCTGATTACACCCCATGCAGTTTTTGCCTTCTGCTGATTTTGCATTGTATCCCTTCAGTTTAATAACTCTTAGTTGTAATACAATTATGGCCTGAGTCCTGTGTGTCCACCTAGCAAATCATCAAGACTGGAAGGTGGTCAAATACCCCTATCTCTGCACTTCCCTTCTTACTTCCTTTCTTCTTGAATTTCTGTCTGATATTTCTAACGATTAAATGTTTCTCTCATAAAATTCATGTGCTAAAATCTTAACAATGAGGATTATGGCAGTAGGAAGTGAGGCCATTAGGAGGCACAAGTCCCATTGAGTCTAGTACCCTTATAAAGAGCACTCCAGAGGGCTGCCATGATACAACAAGAAAATGGCCATTTATGATTTGGAAGTGGACTTTCATGAGACACTGACTCTGGAGGTCTTATAGATGTCATCAAGTCAATTATAGTTTGTTATAGTAAACCAAACAGACTAAGGCAGACTTACATTTGTAACTGAGTTAACTTCACTCACATTGATACAGGTAGAAAGTATTGATTACTACTTTAAGAAAAGTATATAAGGAAGAAATCAAGTGTGGAAGACTGCCTCACCAGCTCTCCTTGAAGGAAGAGCGACTGTCTCTATTTCCACTGAGCCTGACTCTATTTCCTTGTGTTGATATGTAAGAGCTGGCTACGACTTTTGTTTATCCTCTCAATTGGCCTTAAGCAATGTATACTTGTCTAGTTGAGGTGTTGGTGATAGTCTTTGAACATGGTATGCGTGTCTCCCTGGTAATCTACACCTGCTGCTCCTCAATGTGAGCCAGGTCGAGACAGGTCAAAGAGCTAATGCTCCGTGCTTTCAGCTGGGAATGAGCCTGGAGACAGTGGTTATGACTTCCTGGGTCTTGAAAGATTATACCAAAGCTGAAGCACCAGACTACCCAAAACATTAGATACTATCTAAATAGCCTTATGTAGATTACTCTCTCTGCATATCCTCTGCAGGTGGCAGAGGTAAATGTAGGACCCCTACTTAGCTCAGCTCATAGTATTCACTACCTCCCACAATTCTCAGTCTCCTCAAGCCACTCCTTCACTGAATAAATTTGGATGAGGCCTTGAATCACTCTCTTTGTTCCAGAGAACCTTCTTCTTGGCTGGACTTAGAGCCCCTTGACTCCCCAATAGTTATAAATATGTTTTAGTGTCTTTATTTTCGCCGTGGGTTGCATGGGAAGTGGTAGATTGGAATTATCTTGGTGAGGTTCCAATAACGTAGTTTTGGAATTGCAAATACTGACTTCTGGGATCAAAATGAGGACCTAGAAGGGACTCCTACAATCAAGTATGCAATTCATGTAGATTTAAAGTAAGTTTAAAAGAATACATTGTACTATTGGATTTAATCATAATATATGAGAGGCTTTTTTGCTTTGTTCCTGTTTTTATTGTGGTTTTATTAATGTGAAAGGGGCCAGAGAGATAGATTAGTAGAATAAGTGCTCATCTGGCAAGTGCAAGGTCCTGAGTTCAATCCCCAGTACCACACACACACACACACACACACACACACACACACAAACTTCAACATATTGGTGTGAAGAAGGAGGTAACACAATGTCTTTCAACTTTCATAATTCCAGGAAAGGGACTGCCTCTTAAATACTACTCCCCAGTGATGTCTTTTTGTCTAAAGGTTTGGCTAACTTGGAGAACACAAACCAAGATTTTCTGTGAGATTATCAGTCAGAGCAAATAAAATTGTGTATATAAAAACATTGAAAAATTTTATGTTCTCTATTTTATGTTTGCATTTGCACAGGTAAAGACATCTATTCAATACTTTCTATGATAGCCAAAGTAATAAGTTAAAGGTGAAGACAAACCTTCAGTAATGCCAGGCATGGTGGCGCACGCCTATAATCCCAGCACTTGGGAGGCTGTGGCAGGAGGACCAGTGGGAGTTTGAGACCAGCCCGCTACAAAAGTGAGCTCAAGGCCAGCCTGAACTGCATAGCGAGACCCTGTATCAAAAAGACAAAAACAAAACAAAACAAAAATCTTCAATAATAGCCAAACTCAGAGTTAACACCAGTGTTAAATAGCAT
Organism: Capromys pilorides; assembly: GCA_004027915.1. NCBI lineage: Eukaryota > Metazoa > Chordata > Mammalia > Rodentia > Capromyidae > Capromys > Capromys pilorides. Next base: position 9,695 of record PVKN010029433.1, read on the forward strand.
CATGTGCCTGTGTATTTGAGTTAATATTAAGTTGTAAATGTATTCCCGTCACTCAAATTCCTAATCATAAACACTTAGCTATTCAAAATAATGCTGAGGAAGAATGTTGTATGACTTCTTTAACAATTCCCTCATTACAAGATATTTAGTTTTCATTTTTGCCATTGTTGTACATACTGATATAATGAAGTTTTGCAGATAAATCTTTTTCTATCTTTCACATTCTTTCCTTGTGGCAAACTTACCTAAATTTGAGAATCTCTCATCAAATATAAAAGCTCTATTTTTAAATTTGCCTTCATTTTTATAAATTCTAGGGCTCTTTATTTCCTTACAGATTCAAACTTTTATATTATCATTCTTCTATCTGAAGAATTTTAATATTTCCTTTGGAACAAGCCTGTTAGTGTATTCGCTTAGACTTTATTTATCCAAAAAAAATTTTAGTTCACTTTATTTTTAAAAGATATTTTTATGTGGTATAGATTTTTGGACCTACTTATTTTTTAGCATTTTAAAGTCATCCAATTATGTTCTTACCTTCATTGTTTTAGGTAACAAATAACCTTTAAATCTTTTCTTCGTAACAATACTTGCACTGTGACTTTTCCCCTTGGCTTCTTTCAAGATTTTATTTTTTATTTTATTTTTTTTTTAAATTTTATTTATTTATTTGTTTGCTTGTTGTGTTTGTTTGTTTCTTTATTTTATTTATTTTGTGGCTGGCTCAGCCTGCCCTGGTGGTGGGGGCTGGCGCAGCATGTGGTGCCGGGAATCGAACCGCAGTCCCTGCAGTTGCCTGAGCTTTCCTAAGCAGGCACTTTAGACCACTGAACCATCTCGCCGGCCCCTCAAGATTTTATTTTATTCTTTGGTTTTTATTAGTTTGACTGTGATATATTGAGGTGTATTTTTGTTGTCATTCATCACAAACACAGCCCGAAAAATGACAAACTGTGGTAAATATTGATCTTTCAGTTTAACTAACCTATGAGCTAGATTTGTGGTTATATAACAAAATCTCAAATGAAGCAGAAAGTTGTGTGCAATAAAGCAGCCTTCAATATGGTAATTCTGCCCTCAGGGGAGTTAAAGTGGTTGGGGGACAATAGAGAAATAGAAGAAGTGGAAGAGATTATAAGCAATGCTGGAGGACATAAGAAAGAATATAAAAACTTCAGGAAACCTGCTGAAGAGACAGGCAGGAAAGAGAGAAGGGAGAAATAAATACAAGAAGAGAGGCTGGGGATGTGGCTCAGTAGAATAAATGCCTGCATCGTGAGTGCAAGGTCCTGAGTTCAATCCCTGGTACCACAATAGCAAAGTAGAAACTATTCTCACTTATACAGAACCAAGAACAAACAACCAAGATAAGTTGAAATAAAATAAAAATAAAAATAAGGAAAGAAGGAAACAAAGAAAACAAGAAAAAATAATGTCCACTTCAAGTTGCGTCTGTATTGTTACTTGTAGACAGCATGGGTGAAGTCCATGTCCAAGTTGATGAATCCCAGCAAGTCAGTCATGGCTTTACAACATGGTAGTGGATAATCTCAGCAAGTCAGCACCTTTTATTCAAGTGAAGTTCAGGTTAGTTTCTGGCTTTGTGGATGGAAACTGATTTGTTCAGTCTGTAACACACTTTGTGCCTCCTGATGGCTTCAACTGAGCTTTCTGACATGCTGTTGACTTGAACTCAGCTGCCTCATCCTGATACCGGGACCATTAGTTGAAGCCATCTCACAGCTATTGAATTCCGAACTCAGTTGCCCCTCTCCAAGAATGCTACCAGCCAATCACCCTCTGCTGAGGATTTGTCAACCTGAATAACACACTAGCCCCTTCAGTCTGTTGTGCTTGCTACTCTATTCCACTGGTGCATTTCTTTATGGAGGCTTCTGGAGTTGCCAATGGTCAGCATGCACATGTGAGTTCGAGCGACCCCTCCCAATGAGTCCAGGCTCAGGGAGAAAGTGCCACCTTCCAGTTTTTTCTTCTTCATTAACATCTCTCTCTTTGTTCACTCTGTAGGTCTTAGTCATAATTTCAGATCCTTCCTGGGTTCTGGGGACCTCTTCAGTCATTCTTTTAGTCATGTTGTTCTATGCCGGTGTCTGTACACCAAATCTCAGAGAGGCTTTTTCCTTGCCTCTCATCACTCCATCATTCTCCTAAAAGTCCTATCAGGTGATTTCTTTTTTCACAAGAAGTAGAACTACACACTGATCTTTAAAACTATCAGAGACACTAACAAATGAAAATGTATATACTGCTAAAAGCTTAGATGAGAATTTTGGCATTGATTGATTTTTAACTTGCAAGTAAAAATTGCACATATTTGTAGAGAAAAAATGAGTTTTGGTATATGTGTATATTATGGAATAGGTAAATCAAGCTATTTAGCCTTCTAATTGCTTGACATACATTTTGTGGTGATAAAATTAAATGTACTCTCTGAAATGTTTTCAAATATACAAGATATTTGTATTAACTGTAGTCATTATGATGTATAAAAGATCTTTTTGAACTTACATGTTCTGTCTAACTGAAATTTTATGTACTTTGCCGAACATGTTTCTAATCCCCCACATTCCAATCTCTGGTAACCATCATTTTACTCTCTTTCTTTAAATTGTACAATTTTATCCTCTGTATGTAAATGAGATCATGAAATGTTTGTTTTTCTGTGCTTGGATTATTTCAAGTAGCATTTTGCCTTTTAGGTTCATCCATGTTATGAAAAAAAACTGACAAGATTGGGCTGGCCAAATAGCTCAGTGGATTAAGGCACCTACAAACAGATGCGGGGGCCAGGGGTTCAATCCCCAGGCCTGCCATGCTGGTCCCACCCCCGGGGCATGCTGGGATGGCAATGGAGACTGGGTGTGGTGGCATGTGTTTGTGATCCCAGCTCTTAGGAGGTTATAAACAAGTGTATCACTAGAGTCTGACCTAGTAATGAGACCCTGAACACCCTGCAGACCCTTCCCTAAAATACCAAAAAAGAAAGACAGGGGTTTCTTATTTTTTAAAGGCCAAATAGCATTCCATTGTGTATGTATGCTATATTTTATTTATCCATTCAGTCACTAATGGGCAGTTAGGCTGCCTCCATATCTTGGCTATTGTAAATAATGCCACATGAGGTATAGATATCTCTTTAACAAGCTTATTTACTGTCCTTTATATATACATTTATAATTGGTAGAGGGATTGCTGGATTACACTGTAGTTCTAATTATCTATAGACCCTCCGTACTGTACTCATTTACATTCTCCTTCCATAGTATTAGTGCCCTTT
>PVKN010029434.1:0-13004 GCA_004027915.1 Capromys pilorides
AAGTAGCAGGAGAAGGGACTTAGTTGTTCTTTAGCCCTCCATGCCTCATAGATCGAACAATCATGTACTCAAAGCAGCAAGGATGTGGGCCTGACAACAGGTAGAACTTCTAACAGCCCTGCCAAGAGATCTGCAGATAAAGGGGTGGCATATTCTCATTTCTGAGATGTGCTCCCTCTCAAGTCACCCTAAAACCTAATCCCAATCTGTTTGGGCTGGGGAAGCCGTCTAGATTAGAGAAGAGAAGAATTTTCAGAAGAGCTCATTCACTCAGGCCTGCAGTTGGGACAGTCTGAAAAGCGGACCATTTGGTTTCAGTGGCTAGAATGGTGGAGTAGAGAAGGTCATAGAGACCTCTGCCTGTATGCGCCTGTGTGTGAACAAGGCAAAAGTTGTGAATGTGTATAGGAATGCACAGTTTGAAGACAAGTATGTATGAGTGAAACAGGCCTTCAGTGCATGTGGAGCAGATGTGTGAAAGTATATGCAAAGCTTACCCCACAAGTAGCGTTTAAATAAATGCACACTGCATCGTAGCTCTTAGGTGCATAGGAGAACTTACACACATGTGGCATATGTATTTTGAAGGGTGTGAGTCTGTGAGGCTTTGTGGGAGGCTAAGGGCAGAGGTTGGGGGGCCTATGGGGAAAGAGAGATTCAGTCAGCTACTGAGGTTCCCTAGCTTTTCCTGACCCTCACCCCAGCTTTTCCCAGCCTCCCTCACTTTCTCTTTACTCTTCTCCCTCTTTGTCTCTCTTTGTCTTTTTTTTTTTTTTTTCTTTTTCTTTCTCTTCTTGCCTCTTTCCAAAGCCTCTCTGTTCAGTCCACAGCTTCAGAGCGAGAGTGTGGGGTGAGAATACTCTCTCCCTCACCCTTCTCAGCCCCCAGCTCCTCTCAGCTGTCCAGGCCCAGGGGAGAACAGAGTGACAGGTTGAAAGCTGCTCCTCCACACGTGATTTTCTTTATCTTCAAACTCCTTCCCTGAAACTGCTTCTCAGATAGACCCTCCCCAGCCTTCCACACTGCACTAGTTGCTGCAGACTTGTTATGCTTTGGGGACACGTGGAGAGAGACCACCAGGTAAAAGCAGGGGGTAAGGTCATAGAGCCAAAAGAGGTTAGTGCCCCTGAGTCAGTAAAAGGGCACTTTAAAATGTAAGTTGAATGAGTAGTGTTGTGTGGTACTAAGGGCCTGGGGTTCTGTTCAAACATCAGGTCTTTGGGGCAGTGATAAATGATTTTAAAATCTGTACATGGTGGAAAAATTGAAATTTTGGGGGAGGAGTTTGTGAGTAGCCCTAAGGTTTGCAGCTTGTTAGGGACATTAGTGATTATTTGGGGATGTGAGGAAGTGAATGTATTTGGAAGGTCTTGGTGAGGTAAATTTAGAGTATTTTGAAATCTGCAGTTAATAGAGACATTGTGTGGGTATGAGAGCCCACAAGTGGATTGTTTGGGTGGGGTGGTAAAAGTTACACTAGGCCCAGGGATGGGTTCCTCAGTAAGGCCCAGGAAGAGTTTACTCAGCCCAGCCCAAACCTCCTGATCCTGTGCATTTATTTCTCCCTTCTCCCTCCCGGACCCCAGGCTGCAAGATTAAAGCTCTGAGAGCCAAGACCAACACCTACATCAAGACACCGGTGCGGGGCGAGGAGCCTGTGTTCATGGTGACCGGACGGCGAGAGGATGTGGCCACAGCCCGGCGGGAAATTATCTCAGCGGCCGAACACTTCTCCATGATCCGCGCCTCCCGCAACAAGTCAGGTGCTGCGTTTGGTGTGGCCCCCGCTCTGCCCGGGCAGGTGACCATCCGTGTGCGCGTGCCCTACCGCGTGGTGGGCCTAGTGGTCGGGCCCAAGGGCGCAACCATCAAACGCATCCAGCAGCAGACGAACACGTACATTATCACGCCGAGCCGGGACCGTGACCCGGTGTTTGAGATCACTGGCGCCCCGGGCAACGTGGAGCGGGCCCGCGAGGAGATCGAGACGCACATTGCAGTGCGCACAGGCAAGATCCTGGAGTACAACAATGAGAACGACTTCCTGGCAGGGAGCCCCGATGCGACTCTCGACAGCCGCTACTCAGACGCCTGGCGTGTGCACCCCCCAGGCTGCAAGCCTCTCTCCACCTTCCGGCAGAACAGCCTAGGCTGCATTGGCGAGTGCGGTGTGGACTCCAGCTTTGAGGCCCCACGCCTGGGCGAGCAGGGTGGAGACTTTGGCTACGGAGGGTACCTGTTTCCCGGCTACAGCGTGGGAAAGCAGGATGTGTACTATGGTGTGGCCGAGACTAGCCCCCCGCTGTGGGCCGGCCAGGAGAATACCACGCCCACCTCGGTGCTCTTCTCTTCTGCTTCGTCGTCCTCGTCCTCCTCCGCCAAGGCCCGCGCTGGACCTCCAGGTGCGCACCGCTCCCCTGCTACCTCCGCAGGGCCTGAACTGGCTGGACTCCCACGGCGCCCGCCGGGAGAGCCACTCCAGGGCTTCTCTAAACTTGCAGGGGGTGGCCTGCGGAGCCCTGGCGGCGGGAGGGATTGCATGGTATGCTTTGAGAGCGAGGTGACTGCTGCCCTTGTGCCCTGTGGGCACAACCTGTTCTGCATGGAATGCGCAGTACGCATCTGCGAGAGGACGGACCCGGAGTGTCCGGTCTGCCACATCACAGCCACGCAAGCCATCCGAATATTCTCCTAAGCTCCCTGCCCTTTGTCTCCTGGGCCCACTCCCCAGGGGTCAGCCCTGGACCTGTTTTCCACTAGGGTCTTGGAAATCAGTGATTTAAGGGGCAAGGTGCTTGGAAATATTTGCTCTCTGGGGAGGGAGGGAAGGGAGGCCATGGTGGCTGGAGGGTGGGCCACTTTCAGAGCCACTGGCACCCTATCCTGGAAATATCCGGAGGGGGCCAGACTGAATTTTACTAGAGTTACAACTCTGATACCTCAACACACTTAAATCTGGAAGCAGCTAAGAGAAACTTGTTTTGCCAGAGCTGGCGCTTAAGGCCTCTTCAGGCCCACCTCCCCAACTGTGTGTTACTCTACCCCTTCCTTTGTGGGGGTTGTGGCGGGGAGAGAATTACCAACTGTATGTGGAGGTGTTCTTTGCAATCCCTGGCCTTCTGGTCCTACCTGACTTCTGATCCCCCTAACCTGACCCTTTGGGGTGATCCACCCCCACTCCGGTACCCTGTTTGGGAAACTGTTGCAGTTTCCAATAGTATAAGGAAGTTGGGACCTTGTCAAGTCTGCATAGGTATTGTCAAGTGTAGGGGAGTAGAACTGTTTCAGTCAACAAAGGGCTCAGAATTTATCTGTCTCCACAAAGCTGGGCTAGGGGAATCTGGAGAGGGCTGCTTCTCTCTGTCCCCTGCAACTTTCCCCTTCAGTCTCTTCTCCCCATCTTTCCTTGTTTTGAGTTTTACCTTCTCTTTTGCTTTTTCCTTTCCTCTGGCTCTTTGCTTCCTTGGGTGGCCTCCACTCCCCTTTAATCCTCCTTCTCTTTGCTCCCCTCCAGCCCAGCTTTGAGGACACCATCAGCCCAGAGAGAAAAGGAGGAAAACATTTTCAACATTTCCCTCCCATTCCTCTCCAGGCATTGGAAGGTCCTCTCCCCCATTCCTCCAAAGAACAGCTCCCATTCTAGATGGAATGTATCCCCATTTTCATTAACAATTTGAGGGGGAGAACTGATACTGGGGTATGTAAAGGGTCAGATCCCCACCTTCATCATCTATGGGCATTATATTTGGGGTGCAACCCTTGGGCTAGATTTTCTAGTTGTGGGAAGAAGGAGCTGGAAGCAGGAAAGGGCCTGGGGCATGGGAGACCAGCTGTGAAGGGCTCCGTCTCCTGCAGTTCCCACTGCCAGGCCAGGCTGCTCTCCGGACCTGACACCTTTACTTGTTAGCATGCAAATCATGAAGTCTCTGCCCCACCCCAGGAGGTTGAGGAGAGGGGCCAGGTCTTCAGAGACGGGTCAGGCCAGAGCAAAGCAGAATTGGGCCCAGAGCCTGTTCCAGAAATCAAATATTGTAGCAGGCCTGCAGTCCCCTTTGCTGCCTCCCTCCTGCTGTCTTGGGGCTACCCTCTCCTACCCTCCTGGTTCCGCTGGCCGGGCCAGAAGAAGTAAGGAGACAGGAGCCCCTGGGGGCCAGGAGATCTTTGTATATATTGGGTGGGACGGTTCTGAGTGATCGCTGAATGCTTAGAACTCACCAGTCCCATTCTTCCTGGAGGAGAAGGGGTGCCGGGATGAAGGTGCAGAGGGGATTCCCTCTTCCTCTTCCACTAGTTGTGAATTAACTCACCTCTCCTCAGCCTTCCCCTCCAGACCACCAGCCTGGGAGGGAGAGGAGGAGGTCACAGTCCAGAAAACTGGCCTGTGTCAACTTCCCTCCTTCCTGCCACCGTGAGCCATCCTGAGATGTCTGTACAATAGAAACCAAACCAAATGGGCACCCCGGTCAAGGGGGGCAGTGGGGAGGGGGGTGGGAAGAAAGGATGTCTGTCTGTCGATCCCCTCCCCCTCTCCACTCCTTACCCACAGAGGCAAAAGACTGTTACACTAGGGGCTCAGCAAGTTCAATCCCACCAGTACAGACTGAGCCAGACCTAGAAACAAATGCAAAACACATATAGTGACAGAAACGGGAGAGAAAGCGAGAAAACTTGAGAGGGAGAGAGCTGGGTGACCAACGCAGAGGAGAGGAAACACAAATAGCAAAAAAGAAAAAAAAAAAGCAGTTCTTTATAATTTAATATTCTATTTTAATAAAGGCGTTTATTACCGTATAAATGTAGCAAAGAACCTGGGCTAATATGAAAAAAAAAAGACTTTTTATTAGGTAATTTATTATATGAAAAGGATATTTTATTTTATGATAAAGTGATCCTTAAAAAAATAAAAAAACTTTAGAAGGTTTAGAATATATGTAGGGAGAGAAGAAGAAAAAAATACATTTGTATTCAGAGTTAAATCTTAAAAAAAAAGTGTTTTTAATATATGTTCGGGTTTACGTTCCTTTTTTCCCCCACTTTTTTTTGGGGAGGAATGTTGTTTGCTTTTCTTGGGGGAGCATCCTGGGATGGATGGTGAAGAGAGGGGCTGGGGGATCTGGTCCCTTCTGGGGCCCCACAAGTAGATTGGATTTCACTCTGTGGGCTCCCCCTCCCCTCTCCCCTCCCTTCAGGGGAGCTGGCAGAGCCAAACAAAGAAAGGGATTAACCGGAAAGGAAGAAGCTGTGGGACTAAAGATTGAGGATCCTGGGGTGTCCCCCCCTTCCCCTGCCCTGTCCCAGGGGCCTATGAGGAGGGGAGTCCAGAATGGAGGCCTAGTAGGCCCATAGGAATCCTCAGCGGTGTGAGATTTAAGAGAAATAGATTTTTTTTTTTAACCAAAAAGAAAAACATGAGAGAAGAGAAAGAGAAACCGAGGGGTTTAAAAGAAAATACTACAAAATAATTAATAATAATAATTCAAATTTATTTCATATAATCCTAGAGAAAGAAAGAATTACTAGTTACTTAGTAGATAATATTCAGATAGCTTAAAGTTTAGTAGCATTGAGGACCCCTGGGTCCAGTAGAATGTATAAAAGTATCGAAAAGAATAGAGGAGGGAAGTGGCTAAATCCACCGAGTCTCCCCATCTTCGGGGATCAGGTTGGAGCAGGTTTCGAGTTAAGATTGGGAGCTTCCAGTCTGCTGGGGTTGATTCTGAGAATCCTTGGAGTTTTCCATTGTAGGATGAGTAGAGGAGGGGCTCAGTGCTCAGGGTCTTTGAAAGAATATACCCTGAGATCAGCTCAGCCTGGCTGGAGGCCGGGCTAGGCACAGCAGGGCCCCTCATCTGGGTGGTTTTTACTCCAAGTGATACACCCACTCCTGGGCTCAGGATGGAGGCCGCTGAGCTCCAACCTTCCTCAGCCAGTTTCTCCCAGGCCTAAATACAAAAGTCCTTCTTGAGGTATAACCTCTGTCCACTACAGATCAGTTAACAGCCCGCCATTCTGGGTTCAAAGCTCTTGAGGGGATCTGTCCCCAATCCCTGTTCATGTCCGGTATTCTGTGGAGCTTTTGGCTTCCACAGTAGCAGTGGGAGTAACAATCTCCATGGTTATGCTCCTTTAAATCTGTACGGTGTTTTACAGGTCTGCAGATCATTAGAAACTAGATGTGAAGGACTTCCCACTCATTGGGGTGCAGTGGAGACACTGTCCTCGAAAGCCTGGAAGAATAGCTCTCCAAGAACAGGCAGGGGAAGGGCACAAGGACCTTGGGTGACCCCAGGCCTAAACTCTTCTGCTGCTACCCACTTTCATCAGTAACCATTCAGATAAGGGACCCTCCACTGTGCCCTGGCTTCAGGCATTTTGCCTTCCCTGCAGGAAATTGGGGCACTTGGCTTTTGCATGTAAGGAATAAGTATTCTTGAGTGTTTGCCTTCTATCAATCCCAGCAGGCAATCAGGTAGGGCTCTTCCCTCCTGTCCTGGAGGGTGAAGAGCCCTCACCCCCTCCATTTGGCAAGAGACACCTGCTCCGTTACGCCATAACTCTGCCATGCTCCTCCCTGACCCTGCACCCAAACACATCTCCCTCTCCCCAGTTTACTCTTCTCGCCCCACCTAGGGAAATATTTCCCCCTGCTCTTTTTGTCCTAGAACCCTCGCTAGTTTGGGATGTTAGCGTCTGGGATGGGGAGGGCTTCCCCTTCCCCACTCGAGGGTGCGGTGGGGTAGGGTGGGTGGGGGGAGACACCCTGGGGCAGGGAGGATGGTCTCTCCACTGTAGAAAGTAGAGTAGGATTGTGGTCAGACTTAATTTGAGGCATCTAGTAAAGACATATACATCCACCAAGGAAGATTTCAAAAGCAAAATAAAGGCGGGAAATGAAACAGACCCATGAATAATCAAGTCAAAGTGATGTTGCACAAAATGCAGAGAAACCAAGAAGGGGGAGGGTTAATGTATTAAATGTGCTATTAAGAACTTAATTTTATTAAAAGTATTATTACTTAAGGCTGCCTTTCTCTACATGTGTCTACAGTCTTGGGGCAAATGGGAAGAACTGCAGTTGGATTCTCTCTGGGGTCATTGGGTGCTGTGCATCCAATGGAAAGTGCGTAGCCCAGAATTCCCTGCCACCCTCCTGACTCCCGGCTCCTCTCCGTAGCCAGTCCTTGAATCTCCAAGCACAGAGCCCTCTGCCCTTTTGCTCCCTTCCTTCAAAATGCACTCACACCCTCCACCTGATTGCTTAGCGGGAAAAGCAAGCTGTGCTCTGGACTGCCATCTCCTAGACTCTGGGGGAAAGAGCAGAAGGCTGTGAGGAAACCCTCCCCATTACCTCCACCTAATTCACTCCATCCCTCTAGGGACAGGAAGACTCAAGATACCTCTTTGCCCAGCCTTAAAATCCTTTCCCTAGGAAATGTGTAGGGCCTGTTCCCCTGCATCTACCCCAGCCACGCCCCCCCTTGCCCCTGGCATTGGAGTGACCTCAGTTCTTGGCACCAAGGCCCTGGGCACCAGATGGTGCCTGAGATGGTTCTCTTTGTCTTGCCTTCTAGATCCCCCTCCCCTCCATTCTGTCTTCCCTCCCCCACCTGCCCTGGGGGTTGGCAAATAGAGGGGTGGCACCTCCCTCCCCTTTGGCACTGTCCCCAGACCATAGAACTCCAGAGGCAGCTGGCTCTGGGGAACAGTGGGTAAGGTTGGGGGGGGGGGTAAGGTGGAGAGGACAGAAGAAAGGGAAGGGGAAGGGAGAGGGGACCAGAGAAGGGGCCAAAGCTGGAGGAACAGACATAAGGTAACAGGATGGCCAGGCACTGCTACAAAACACAGCTTTATTTGAGTTCTGGTCTGTGGTGGGTGGATAGGCAATGGAGACAGGCATGGTGGGTGTGAAGACCCTGAGGCTCTGGGAGGCTGTAAACAGGGTACCAAAGGGCAGGATAAGACCCCATAGCAGGGGTGAAGGTGGGGGACCAGGAGCCCAGCGACAGGATTAGCCATGGCCAAGGTTAAAGGCTGATACAACAGGCCTTCTTCTCTCCAGGGCTGGGGTCCTGCCCAGCCTGGGCATTGCCCAGGGTGATCGCATTGGTCCGGGTGCTGTTCTGCCTCTGCTTGGACACCTTCGCAAAGATCTCTGAGAGTCAGAGAGCAGTGTTCAGGCCAAAACGTTTAGAGCATGTGCCTTCCCCCACCATCCCAACCTGCATTCTCTTTCTGAGCACTGGGGTGAAGGGAGGGGCATTGTGGGAGGTGATTCTGCTGAGAGAGAGAGTTGGCCGCCTGGGGGCGTTCTACTTACCTGGGTAGAGAAGGAACCAAAATTCATCCCCCTGGAAAGTATGGCCTTCTGGTTCCTTCACTAAGCACCAAGCCACTGTTTGGGAGTCCTGGGGAGGGACTGGGGGCACAGGCAGTGGTGCAGTGGGCACTAACGAGTCAGATGGGGTAAGGACTGGGTGTTTCCATGCCTACTGTTGCCTTCTGAAGCCACTGGGACAGAAGTAGGAGGCTGGCCCAAGCTGAGGCAGGCTCTAACCTTTGAGGACAGTCTCGAAGGCCAGTTCAACATTGGTGGAATCCAGAGCTGAGGTCTCCAGGAATAGCAGCCCATTGTTTTCTGCCAAGAAGGGAAACATACCCTTTACTGTGGGTAGTCAAAGGCAATAGTGATGATGCTGAAGATGACAATTGTAATAGTTACTCAATGTTTATTATGTACACTTTCTTTATGCTAACCCCTGGGCATGGAGTAGCTTATTTCATCCTTAAAACAATAGATGAGGTAGGCCCAGTTAAGAAACAGAAACCCGGGCTAGGGAGATAGCTCAGTATAATAAGCACCTGCCTGGCAAGCACAAGGTCCTAAGTTCAATCCCTGGTACTGCCAAAACAACAATAAAATAAAACAAAAAAAGAAACAGTGGGCCGAGGATATAGCTCAGCAGCATAAATGCCTGCCTGGCAAATACAAGGTTCGGAGTTTGATCCCCAGTACCAGAAAAAAAAAAAAAAGGAAAAAAAGAAACAGAAACCCAGAATCCGAAAGGATGATGAAGGACTTCACTCCATGCTTCACATCTAGTAAATGGCCTAGAGGGGAAGGGAGACTGGGCTGGGAGGTTTCCGGTGCTTGTACCCAAAACCATTGACTGTGCTGCTACTAATCTCTCAAAACTCCCAGTGAGAGGGTGACTGGAGACTGTCGGGGGAGCCCACCAAGATCTTTAAGCATGGAAGGGTAGGACTCTCTTAAAATCAATGATGAGCTGAGCCTGGAAGCACAAGCCTATAATCCCAGTATTTTGGAAGGCTGAGGCAGAAGGATCACAAATCCAAACCCGGCCTGGGCAGCTTAGCCCTGTAGTGAGACTCAATCTCAAAAATTAACAATGAGGGGCTGGGGAGATAGCTCAGGGGCACAAGTGCCTGCCTGGCAAGTACAAGGTCCTGAATTTGATATCCAGTTCAAAAAAAAAAAAAAAAAAAGTAAATACATAAATAAAAATAAAAATGGGCTGGGGATGTAGATTGGTGGCAAGGTCCTGGATTCAATCCCCAGGTCACAAAACACAAATCCAACTACAAACAATTGCCAATGAAGACAACCTCAGGGGAAGGGGGGACATGATAGGAGACATAGGGGCCCAGAAAGGAGGTACCGGGAGATTATGACTAAAGGGGAATGGAGAAGTGTGTATGGGAGAGGTCATGCAGGGGTTGCAAGGGGCACAGGGACAGGAAGGTGTGGATAAGCTTGGAAGAGTCAAGTTGTAGGGTCATTTCATGCAGGGGTTGGGTACAGGCTTGTACTCACCAGCAAACATACGGGCCTCTTCAGTGGGTACTTCCCGGGCTTGGCTGAGGTCACTTTTGTTCCCCACAAGCATGACGACGATAGTGGCCTCAGCGTGGTCATAGAGCTCCTTCAGCCAGCGCTCCACTACGGCATAGGTCTGGTGTTTGGTTAGGTCAAACACCAGGAGGGCCCCCACTGCTCCACGATAGTACCTGGGTGGGAGTGGAGGTGGGCAGAGACAGTGGGGGTGTCAGGCTCAGCCTCTGAGCAGAGCCTTTAAGCTAGAACATCTCTGTGATCTTCCTCACAGGAAACCCCAACCTGCATTGTCTTCTACATTGTCTCCTGTGGCTATCTAAGACTAGCAAATGCCTACCATTGCAGCAGAGTTGCTGGCCAGACCACCCAATGCCTTGTTGCATGCATGGAGCCTGCTTGGAGCTAGAAGGGCTGTCTTCAGGCTGGTGCTATCCAGCCATTCTCAGTGAAACAAGAGGCTCCTAAAAGGACACAAGGTGTAGAGCTCTTGTCTGTGTATGTCCTTATGACCCCTGCTTCCTGCCTCCACCATGTGTGCACAGACCACCTTTCACGTAACTGGACCTGATACTGATTAGAAGACAGCTGAAATGTAGTGTCAGCAGGCCTACCTTCTTGGGCCTCCTCTGAGACTTTAGAAAATCTGCACTCCAGGTTTGGCCCTTGGCCTTTGTGATCAAAGGATGTTTTCAAGTGCAGGATGCTGTGCTAAAGTCAGGGGGCGCTCTTGAGCCACACAGCTGCCCCTCCTAGCTCCACCCTTATTTCACCTTGTTTGTATTTAAACAGGGAGTAATTAAGCACAGCACCTTAGTTCTATGGCACTTTAAAGATAACATGCAATGCCAGGTATGAAGGGCTTTGTACCTTCCTGGGCAAGTGGCAAAAGCTTAAGTAGAGGGGTTAACTTGGTTTTAGTTCCGCTGGTCAGTATCACTGCATCTTGTCTAGCACTGTTTGCTGCTCACGGTATTTGTGTCACCTATGATCTCCCTGGAAGCCATCCTGCTGAGTCCCCACTCCCCACTCCCCCTCCAGAGGAGTTCCTTGTCTTCTCCAGCGCTCCAATGCCCACCAGCCCCCAGGCCCTGAGCTCACGCCGAGGTGATGGCCCGGTATCGCTCCAAGCCAGCTGTGTCCCAGATCTGAGCCTTGATGGCAGCGGTGCCCAGCATCACCGTGCGGGTGGAGAACTCAACCCCAATGGTGGTGCGGCTGTCGTGGCTGAACTCATTGCGTGTGAAGCGCGACAGCAGGTTGGTCTTCCCCACACCTGACTCGCCGATCAGCACCACTAGAGGAGTGGAGAGATAAGGGCTGAGTGTGGGGCAGAAAAGTCTGCACCCACCTGAGTTTGAAGGCTCCATCTAGCAGAAAGGGGCAAGTAACAAGGTGCAAGTAGCACATGCTTGTAATCCCAAACTTTCTAGGAGGATGGGGCAGGAGGAGAGTTAGTTCAAGTCCAGCCTGGGCAAACTACCGTTTAGTGAGATTTACCTCAAAAAATAAAAAGGGCTGGAGATGTACTGTAGATCTGTGCAAAGGCTCCAGGTTCAATCCTTAGCAACACACACACACACACACACACACACACACAAAAGAAAAAAAAAGAGTAGGCAAGCTAGCAGGTGGGAGTGGTGGCACATGCTTATAATCAGGAGGCTGAGGTAGAAAGATCATTGTGAAGAGCCAACAATATAGCTTAGCTCACTAAGCGCCTACTTAGGCAAAGCTCAGAAACTGGGGTTGTGCTGAGCCTGCCACTGAGACCGGCATGATGGTGCATGCCTGTAATCCCAGCACTGGGGAGGCTGAAAACAGGAGGATCACTATCAAGATGCATTGTGAGGGGCTGGCAAGATGGTTCAGTGGTCTAAAGCACCTGCTTAGGAAAGCTTAGGCAACTGCAGGGACCGCAGTTTGATCCCCAGCACCACATGCTGTGTCAGCCCACCCCAGTGCAGGCTAAGCTGGCCATAATACAAAAATAAATAAAATAAAATAAAATAAATGAAAAGTCTGAAGAGCAAAAGTTAAAAAAAAAAAAAAGATGCATTGTGAGATCCTGTACCAGATACATAAATGAAAAAAATAAAAAAATAAAAATGAAAGTAAAATTTAAAAAAGGAATAAGAGGGCCAGCCAGATAGCTCAGCAGACTAAAGTGCCTGCTTAGGCAGAGCTCAGCAGAGATTCAATCCCCTGCATGTCGTGCTGGCCTCGTCCCCAGGGCAAGCTGAGATAGCAACTGAGATATGGTGGCACACACCAGCGCTTGGGAGGCTGAAAACAGAAGAATCACTAGAAATCCAGTCTGTGTAGTGAGAGACCCTATAGACTCTGTACCAAATGCATTAAAAAATAATAATAATAATAAAGGGAAGAAGAAAAAGGAGGAGGGGAAGAAATTAGGATTCAGTTGTCTCTAAGGAGGATTTGTCCTGTATGATGAAGAGTACATTAACTGGGGCATGTGGGTATACCTTAGAATCCCACCTCTCTGGGAGGCTAAAGAAGGAAGACTACAAATTTAAGCCCAGAGCCGGGGAGAGAGCTCAGAGGAATAAGTGCCTGCTAAGGGTAGGGTCCTGAGTTAATCCCCGGTACCACCAAAAAAAAATTAAGCCCAGACTGAGCAATTTAGTCACTTAGAAAGACGCTGTCTGAAAGACTATCTGAGAATAGAAAAGAAAAGAGAGGGGCCCGGGAGATAGCTCAGTAGAATAAGTGCCTGCCTGGAAAGCTCAGGGTACTGAGTTCAATCTCTGGTCCTGCAAAAAAAAAAAAGAAAAGAAAAGAAAGAAAAAGAAAAGAAAACAAGGACTACGGATTTATTTCAGTGTAAAGGTCCTGGGTTTAATCCCTAGTACCTCAGGAAAAAAATCTTCTAGTTGTTTTTTTTTTTTTTTTTTTTTTTTTTTGGAGGGACCAGGGTTCAAACTCACAACCTTGCACTTGCCAGGCAGGTACTTGTGCCACGGAGCTATCTCCTCAGCCCCTAGTTTTTGTTTTTGAGCTAGGCTCTCACAGTATATCCCAGGCTGGTCTTAAACTCACAGTGATTCTCATGCCTCAGCCTCCTTAGCATTGGGATTCTGGGTGTGTGCCACCACACTCCTTCCTTCCTTCCTTCCTTCCTTCCTTCCTTCCT
>PVKN010029435.1:0-13001 GCA_004027915.1 Capromys pilorides
TATTTCCACAGTGCTTTATCAAGCATTAGAGAAGGGTGCTGTGACTCAGGCTATCAGTTGTTTCTTCATCGGAGTATAGAGAATACAGGCAAGTTTTGACATATGATAAATATTGGCTTTGTACAAATTCTTTGACAAGGTACTTTAGTTATATACCTTTAGTCATATTTTATTGCTTTAATAAGGAAAGTGAACTGTTTTACTGGTTGAGCACTAAAGGTGAAGTTAAGAAACCTGAGTAGACAATAAGCTAAAAAATATATATTCAGTTTCATTAGAAGCAAGATGAACTCACATTACAGTAACTGTGAAGTTATGTGGCATTTTATCAGCCAGATTTGGAGAAATTAGAATATTCACCCATTGGCTAGGATGTAAAGCACCAAGAACTGCAGGTAAAAATGCACGCTGACATTGCCATTGTATAGAGCAACTGGGCACTGTCTGGGAAAGGCCAAACGTAAACACACACCCAGCACGCATGCTCCGAGTGTCTCGTCCCTGAAGAAGTCTGACGAAGCCAATGCTAGCGTCAGTCTCCAGGCCAGATGGAGAGCTGTGGGAACCACTGCACGTACTTTTGACCCAACATAGTCATGAGAAATTGTCCCACATTTGCATCCAGGGACAGAGAGAACAGTGCTCATAGTGGCATTGTTTGTAATAATCGCACAAAACAAACACCCAATGATTACAGCAGTCAGATGGTGCGACAGATTGTCTTATTGTAGTACAGAATTATCTGCAATAATGAAAAAATTCACTGAACTACAGTTCAATTTATCTACAGGAATGAATTTCAAGCATAAAATTTGGAATAAATGCAAATTGCAGGAAAATATATTCTGTATGGTTACATGTGTGAAAATTTCAAAAGCATATTAAACAATATCTTATTTAGGAATACTCAGACACAAAGGAAAATCTAAAAGTATAATGAAAGAAGGGCTACTGTACAATTCGGGGAGTTTAATTGTCTCTGAGATGGGGAGAAATGAAAGGACCAGGACCCAGGAGGACAACCAGGACCGCTGACTGTGTTCATCTTTCCCTTGCTGGGATAAAACGCCTGTGCCGGAGTGCGAAGGGCAGCAGCTTATTTTATTCCATAGTTTCTGTGGTTTCTACCGGTGGTGGGCTGGCTGCATTGCTTTTAAAGCTTAGCATTGTAGAAAGGGCCAGAGGCAGGGAAGGGAGCTAGAGAGGACGGTGCCAAGGCCAGCTGCAGTGCCCGGGGAGCCGGTGCCCGGGACCCCGCCCTGCTGCACACTCAGTGCATGGCAGGCTTTGCCCCTAGGAAAAGCCTCCTAACGCAGGCACAAGGGGAGGTTATTTCACATTTCCTTTTCTTTTATCACCAAAGCCTAGAACCAAAGACCTTCCCTCTGTACCTTAGCTGCCGGAAAACACATTGCGTTGTGAGTGTTCCACTCTAGTATTTAACGCCACAAGTTCTGAATCTGTGCATTTTCCTTCTGATTATGTGTTTTGGTTTTTGACCTTTAGAAATGATATAGTATAAATATGCTACAGCATGTATAGTCATAGGTGATCTAAAAGCTTTCCTTATGCATAGTGAATTATACATTCCATTAAGAAAATAAATATTTTATAATAATCACATGTCCTTAAAAGTTCTAAATAATTACCTTTAAGGTTGAATTTCTTTTTTGTTTGTTTGTTTTTGTTTTTTTCCAGTACTAGGGACCCTGTGCTTGCCAGGCAAGCACTTATTCTAATGAGCTATCTCCCTGGCCTTAAGGTTGAATTTCTTAATCTTTTTTTCTTCTCATTCATAGTTGTCCAAACTTTTGAGTTTAGCATGGACTTGAAACCAATGTGTGTTCAGTCGCATACACAGCACATGTATAGAGCATGTCCTGGGAAGATATAGAGAAGCCAGCTGCAGCTTCAGCATTGGAGATAAGGCAAGGCGGTAATCAGGGGAAAGTGAATGATGCTGTGAGGAGTATACTGAGCTGTGAGGGGTACCGCGCAGCCATGCGCCTGTGTTTCTACATAGGGAAAGGGAGGACGGAGGTGAGCAGCCATGAGAGACCACACGGAGCACTGGGCTTCAGGACACCAGAGCTTCCCAGAAAGCCACGGAGATCAATTTAGTGAAGAGAATTGTATAGGACTGTGGGCTCAGCTTTTCCATAGTTTCATACACTTCTCAAGATGAGTACTGACACCCCAAGAAATAAGCCTGGACAGTAAATTTCTGTGCCACCAGGAAAAACAAATACTATTGGTTTGAACATTGCAGGTCAAATTTCCTTATCTGTCAAAGACATTCTGCAACTCACATTGCAAAGAAAAACACAGACCATCAAGAATCAGAGTTTCTACTCAAAGATCCTTGCGTGGTCTCTCTGTAGGCAGCAGCCACCAACCCATGCTTCAGACTCCACTGAGAAGCCACGGTTCTGGGCACTAAGGTGCAGTCAGGTGTGTATTTCCTTAGTGACTTCATCACCCAGTTGCAGAAGATCCACGGGGTAGGCAGGTGTGAAACACCGGGTTAGATCTGTGGCTGTGAACTCAGGGATCATGGAGACCAGGATTTGAATCCAAGGCTTTCCAGACAATAAACTCAACAAGTTAATTAACATTTTTAGGCCACTATGGGCCTATACACTAAAGAATATAACCAAGCACATTGCCTGGAACTGCAGTGGAGATAAAACTGCAGAAGGCATAAGAATCTCCAGCCAGGGGATGTGAATGTCATCGTCATGTTGGTGAGGCCAAGGTCAAAGGGAGAAGCCGCTCCCTCTGTGCAGACACCGAAGACGCTCTCCACAGGGCACCTTGGGAGCTTTCTGTTACAAAAACATAGAACTTTCTGGGAAATAAACCAGAAAGGATGTGGGTGAGGTTTGTTGAAAATGCAAGAATATTTGCAACAGGATTGAGGAGTTGAAAGACTCAGGACGAAAACTCCATTACCCTGTTGCTCTTTAGTTCCTATGTAGAAGGAGAATGAGGAAAGTGGTGAGCTCAGAAAAGGAGAACGTGCAGAGGAAGGAGACAGGAAGCGGAGGTCTGCCTGGCCCTCAGCGGTCTAGAAGGCACCAGGTAAAAGAGAAAGCATTAACATTTAATTACATTAATGATCATCATTTGAAGGAGAATAAACTTTTATTTCTAGCAAAGGGTACTTATGTTTGCTAAATGATGTAAAATATTGGGTCTAATTAGAAGTTGTATCAGTTGGGGCTTTACTAGAGGGGCAGATATAACACAAGATGTACAAATGTATAAGCAATCGTAAGATCAACTTACGACGGCCAGTCGCAGAGTTGGATGATGAAGTGTGCAGAGGGCGTCTGCACACCAGAGACCGAGGGGTTCAGTCCAAGGTCTGGCATTCACTGCGATGTCCACGCAAGTCCATACTGAGAGGCCCAATGGGTCGCGACGGAAGGCCGATGAGTCTACACCAGAAGGCTGAAGGAGCCAAGGCAGAAGCCAAGAGTGTGCACTGGGGCCAGGAGATGATGTCCAAGCAGACAGCAAAGCCTGGAGCTCCTACCCGGAAGAACGCCCTCGGTCCCACCTCATTCTCCTTTAAGAGATGATTTGCTCTGGGGTGGAGCCTCCATGCCCTAGGGTGTGGAGTTGCCGAGCCATTTAGTCAAGCTCTTAGCTCCTCAGGTTGACAGAATCAACCAACCCATACAGAAGTTTCTGTAGATTTATATTTTTTCCATGTTCTGTACAAGCCTGTCAGCACATGTTTTTCAAAGGTTGGATTAAATAAGATTTCTGATATTTAGTGAATGCCCAGAAAAGAAACAATTTTTAAAAAGTAAGCTCTTCTCTATGGGGTATGTTGCATAAAATATATCGCATATAGGCAAGCAGAATGTATCATCTGCAGTAGGACAGGGCTCTTCTGATGGACCATAAAAATATATTTAAAGTATGGTTAAGAGAGAAGAATGACATTAAACACTTGCAAGTTCCTTGAGAGCAAATGTCGATTCCTGAATATTTACCATGAAATCTCTACCATAAGGCAATAAGGTCTATAAATACTCCTGAATGCTTAAGTGTTCTGTTAAATTAAGACTTTAGAGGGTAGGAATATATTTTGATTTTTATAGTAGCTGGAATAGTAATAGAATTTTATGAAGTTATATTTTACAATTTCAAGGTTTCTTACTTCTGAGAATGTTGAGTGCTTCGTGGTCTCAGTGGCTGCCTTGAAGAACAGCTCGACTTAACCCTTGCGTAGTGCCAGACTTCCCATGATTCCTTGATGATTCCTTTGCATATTTTCATTTAAAAATATTTTTCTGTCCATTATGCATAGAACATCGATATTTGACACTGTCTTAGTTACTCTTCTCTTGTTGCTGGGACAAATACCCAACACTCAAAATGAAGGAAAGAACGGCTTATTTAGCTCACAGTTGCTGGAGGTTTCAGTCCATATTTGGCTGGCCCACAGCTGAGTGGAACAGGGCAAAGAGCATCCAGTTCATGGTGGTGGAACAGCAACAATCGCGACAGAGGCAACTAACCAACCAGGGCAGCAGAGAGCAACAGCGTGAGTCTGTCTTTCTGTCTCTTTAATATTACATTCAGGCTCTCTGCCTCAGCCTATCCACCTCAGGCCACACCTGTAATTCCCAGCAGTACTCAGACCCATAATCTCATCAGTACTAACACACATAATCCCAGGGGTCCATGAGTCAAGTCTCAAACTCTAAAAGTCCCCGCCCCATGCTTGCATGAGGCTTCGGAAGGATGACTAGACACATGCCATAACAGCCACTAAGCAAAGAGAAATTCACCTGACATCAAGGCTCAGTCTATTCCTGGACAGTGCAGGACAGGAATTCTGGAACAGCATCTTAAAGGCAGGCATGGAGAGTCCTGTGAGAGGCCTAGGCAAGGCAGCGTGCAGGGCGCCCACCTTCCCTGGAGCAGCAGCATTCTCCTTTCTCAGAATCTGTCCATCTTCCTTGCCTGTCCCTACTGCAGGCTCAACCCAGAGGGTCAGGCTGTCTCATTCTGTTCACCTTTTCTTTGTTTGCTTTTTCTTTGAGACAGCCTCTGACTGCATCACCTGAGCTGGGGTCAGACTTGTCTTTCTTTTGCCTCAGCCTCCTGGACGTTAGGATTCCAGATGTGCACATCTGATTTACATCACAAATTGCATTCTCAATGGAGAAAATGAGCTCTAAGGGAAAAAAAAGTCACCCAGATCTGAGAGTCCCGGGCCGCAGGAAATCCAATTAGTGACCTCGGCTAACACTGACCACTTTCTGCATCCAAAGCCTCTACCCAGCCTTTTCTCACAGATTCAGACCAGCGAGCTGTCCTCACGTGGTCTCCAGGTAGACACGCTGGTGGCCCCTGTGTTTTGGATAAAGACACGGAGGCACAGGAAATCAGAGTTGCTTGAGGCAAAGCAGATGAACGTGGGTGGAGCCTACTTTTCTTTCTTTCTTTCTTTCTTTCTTTCTTTCTTTCTTTCTTTCTTTCTTTCTTTCTTTCGTTTGTTTTGTATTTAATACAGGGTCTCCAGGGTCTCACTACACAGATCAGACTTGTAGTGATTCTCCTGTTCTCAGCCTTTCAAGCCCTGGGATGACAGGTGCGCGCTGCCACGCCCAGTCTCAGTCGCCCGCTGAGTGTGGCCTGCGGGTGAGGCCGGCATGAACCCTGACCCCTGCTAGAGTCTTGATTTCAGTCTGGCTGAATTTTTTTTTTTTTTTTCCCAGCATGCTGGATCTCCCTGGAAAAAAACATGCTTCCCACACTGGGAGGCAGAGAACCCCCACTCGCTGTGAGAATGGCGATACTCTTGGAAACACCAGGCACCCCGGAGTGCAGGAGAGCAAACCCAATCGAGAAGGTCTTGTACAAGAGAAAGGAAGGTCCCATTTGGCTCCCTACGAGCAAAACTGAAAGTCAGAGAGGATAGGCACAAGAGGCCTATGCCCATCAGGAAGCCGTGGCATGCAAAAAGCCACTGGTTGGAAACCTGAAAGTCTCTAGGAAACCACAGAGGCAGGCAGGGAACCGAGCTAGCATGCAGGCTCCCCGCTGGGAGCTGGGATGGGTGAACACGCCAGCGTCCTGCTGAGTGACGTCCTGTTGGCTGAATGTGTGGACGAAAGAACCCGCACAATGAGCATTATGGCGAAAGCGCTGTGATCTTCAGCAAAAGTGTAATTGAATCCCTGGAACGTATTGCTCTTCCTTTTTGTGATTTGTGAGAAAAGAAAAACACTACTCTGCACCCCCCACCCGAATGCAGCAGCGCTGCCCAAGGCCCTGGGCGCTGCCCTCTGCCACTCTCTTTATCTCTCATAAGACATTTTTGCAAAATCCTGCTCTTCCGTCTTAATTTTACATCGTATTCCTCTTTGAATTTCTCGTCTCTCTTAAAAACAAAGTTTCTACAGAAACAGAAATGGGTTCATTGGCCCCATCAAATTACTAAGTTACATAAACATTCCTTTAAAAATATTATATTCTGTTCCCAAGACCAGCTTCCAAGCAGAAAAAAAAAAAAAAAAAAGTAAAACCCTTGGAGAACGGCACTGCTAGACGCAATTAGCAACGCTGTCTTGCATGAGGCAGGAGTCGCTCGTGGATCCGTGGATCCGAGATCAGCAGGAGCCAAAGCCAGGGGACTCCGCCCCCAGATTCACCTTGGTGAAACTGCGCTGCCCGACTTCATCTTCCCCTAAGGAATTCAGACAGCAGCAACGTCTCCCACAGCAGTTTATTCTGAATGTTAGACATATAGCTCACAAAGACAGCTTAGCTCAAGGCCTGGCACATTAAAAGTGATTATTAAGTGAATTTCTTCATAATCAGAGATGCAGAAAAGAGCCAGGTTCAGTAGGCTTTTCATAGCTTCTGAAGATTTAGACATCTCTCCACCATGTGGCACAGCTAAAGGCAGAAATCCAGGACGAGCTGAGATAGTTGGCTCTGGTCGCCTTTGCCACTGCCGTGGAAGGTAGGTCTCCAGTGTGCGGAGGGAGCCACAAGCTCATCCGGGCAAGTAATGCCCTCACTCAGGTTGTACTGCTCTGCCCTGCCAAGGGACGCATGCCAGCGTGGGGTGAAGACAGTATGGAGAATGCTACTATGCCTGGCACTTAACTTGACTAAACCCTTTTGGCAGCTTGTTCAGAAAAAAATTTCAATAATTCTACAGTTTCCCTTAGGACCATTCATATGAAGCCTTTTACCTATTAATGTACAAGTGATCATTTTTTAACGAAGCGATGGCCAAGCCCTGTGTGTCACTGAAGGTCAAGCCATTATCCTCCACAGCCACACAGCTCCTGCCAGGAATTGATCTCCCTGTCCTATCTGTACAGGGTCACGCTGCCAATATTTTAATGTCGGGACATGAATCTAAAAGTATTACATATTGATGTGATTTTCTTCCCATTAACCCGCATGCTTGGGGCACAGCCTTCATCTCTAGTTCTTACGGAAAGTTTTCAGTGAAATCCACGTGACTCTTGCTCTTCAGAGCAGCTGGAAGGTCTCCGGGTCACAGTTTCCCTGGGCGGCGGAGCTGCGGTAGTGCCGTCTCCTCTCATTCTGGTGCCTTTGAGAGTAGCACGCAGATGCCTTTCAATTCTCGCTATTTCTGCCTGGGTGGTATTTTGTCCTGATTATTTTCCATTCTGTGCCTTCATGATAAGTGCATTAGTGAGGTCATTACTAAATCTCAGGCACCTTATAATGCCAGCAGAAGTTGCTCTTGTCCTTTGTATAAATTCTTAAAGTCAAACACTATGCGATTGGAAAGGTAAAACATGTTAGGGTCAACGTACAGATGAAGGAGATACCCAGGGTGGCGGAGTTCTGTTAATGGTCTTAGAGAGTGTAAGTAGTGTTTCTGGAACCATCCTGGTAGGGGCTGGAGAAAGACCTGGTGGCGCAAGCACCCACCTGACAAGTCCAAGGGAGCTGCGCTGAGACTGACCCTTGGTACAGGAAAAGGAAAGTCATTCCAGTGAGAGTAGGGCAGGCTCGGGAGACCATGCCCGCGCTGGGCCGTGGGGGTAAGGGCGTTGAGGTTTAGCGGACACCTTCTAGCTCATCTTGCTACCCAGAAGGAGTCGTTTTACACCTGTCAGTAATTTTTCTTGTTGCTTCTTGTGGTCATAAGTCCTGCCAGGAATGGATCTCCCCATCCTAAGAGAATTTTGTTAATTCTCTTAACAAAATTAATGTACTGCCAGGTAGTGGTTGATAGGTCTCAGATGTTGCTCATTGGCTGACTCTATGACAGAGGAGAATTGACTGGACTTGGGGTTCCCACCTCTTGAGACCCAGGGGGTTCCCTTGGGACGCAGGTCTCCTGGCTGACACTCTGATCTCTGAGCTTTCCCTTCTGCTTTCTGAACCCTTAGGCAAGTTGTCATGTCCTTCAGTCTTCAGTGTTTATCGACAAAGTGAGGCCAACACTACCACCTTTGTATTTCTCAGGGCTTCAGTTCTCCACGACAGAGGCTGTGGAAGCGGAGACAATTACCGATCCCCTCCCACTTCCCATTTCTTTCTGCTGGATGCCAGTCCTCATGTGGATAGGCGCAGGCTGGCGTTGCAAGTTCTGGCATGGTTGTCCTCATGACATTTCACTCTTCCCATGCTCAGCTCTTGTTAGATGCAGGCAGCTGCTATGTAGAAAATGAACCAAGCAGGGAAGCAGACCCCAATGATGACTCTTTCTTGACTCTTTAAAATCCACTCTCTCAGCTCTTGGATGGATGCACCATTGATTTTATGGAATTCTCATGTTTATAAATAAAGTGAGGCTAACCCTCTAGTGTGACTCTTGGGGAATTAAGCTAAATAATGTCTATAAAATGTTCTCAAAGCAGCAAGCTCATCCACCCAAGGTAAATGTTAAGTGAACTAATGTATGCCGTTGTTGTTTGGTGCACAGCTTCTCTGGATCTGTTTTAGAATCATAGGCTAACGTTCTAGAAGAGGTGTGTGTCCTCACACTTTACTGATGCTCGGGGCATGAACTCTAATACTATAATGAAGCCAAATCTATGGCAGCTTCAAATGTTCAGCTCCAGGTTAAAATTTTGCATTTTATTTCTATCCTCCTTTAACAACTCCCAATGACTGTACCTTCTCAGATCATTATGAGGAAAGACAGGATGTGATACTGTCTTCAAAAGCCAATATTATCTGCTGAATGTCAGCTGTGCCTTCCCCTTAGATCAGACGGGGTGATTTCCTGGGAGGAAATAGATGAGGATTTGCCTGGTTTACCTCCAAATGATTCTAAGGCTTCTACTGAATAAATCTCTCTAAGAGAAAATGACAGCTTGAAATCCTACCACCAAGAGCAGGATTTGCTGCTAGTTGCCTGTAAAGTATCCGCTTATGAATAGTGAATGCAGTACCACAGCATGTAGAAAAACAGCGGGCGGAATTCCTGGTGCACTGCCTGATCCGTACAATCCGCAAATCCCTGGTTTGCTGGCTGTTCGGGCCTCACTGCCTAGGTCAGTCTCTGCTGCTGGCAAACGGCCTTGCCTCTGGCCTCTGGCCATGGTCATCCACAGTGCTTTCCCCTGCCGTCATTGTCCTCCTGTCAAGGCTTGTGTTGATTGAGTCCTCGGAAGCATCAGGCCGTGACAAATCTTCAGAGACGCTGTGACTTCCATCCACACAGGGAGTTTTATCAGCTCCAGCTACTACAGCTTTCTACCTAGGAGGCCTGACATGTTTATCTTCACAGTTTTCATACAGAATTACCAGATTCTGACCTTATAATTATTAAACTAATTGTACAATTCTGTGATTGGCATATTTGCTAGGTATTATTACATGATTTATATCTTTTATCTCTGGTCTGTCTAATACTTACTATTCCCATATATGAAGAACTTGAGACTCATGTAGGTAAAATAACTTTCTTTTCTTTATTCTCCCCACCACCCCAGGGCCCATCTCGCATGGCACGGGAGCTGGGAATCGAACCACGATCCCATGCACTGCAGTGGGTTTGCCCATGCAAGCTCTTAAACACCTGAGCTAACAGGCAAGCTCTCAAATAAAGTGACTTTCTTAAGATAACAAAATTAATAGGTGGTAGTCTTAGCCTTTGAGAATGAAACTGCCCTGCAGAGGTTGTTCTTTTCCTTCTAGATTATTCAGAAATCTCTGTTCTATCTCTCGATCGTTAAGGAAAAATGATGAAAAGGTGGAGAAATTCGGTGTCAACTGAAAGTAAATGATATCTTAGAATTTAGGAAAACGTATTGTAATTATTTACTAATTCTTAATGCAATCTATGTGACAGGAATTGTAAGGGAAACTGAGGCTGCAAAGTCAAGACGACCATGAACCTTAACTTTCAAGAAGCTCAAATTTAGTGACGGGGAGGAACAGAGTGACACATTTTCTCAGTGGACTGTTTGTCTTAGAACAGGCTATGTTTCTGTACTATATTTACTCTTGCTTGTTGCTGTTTTCCTATCTTTTTTTCTGCTATTTTTACTCCTTAAAATAAAATTAAGAAAAAAAAAAAAAGAACAGGCTACGTGCCTTACAAGTTACCCCATCAACTCAATGATTTAATGAGAGAAATTTTGTTACTCGAGTCTCATGTCTACCACAAAGACTGTATTTACATACTCATGGTTACCCATTCATTATATGAAAAAAAATATCATTACAAAGAATACAGACAAGGCCTAGATAGAGGAACCGCGTGGACAAGGCCGTGTGGGAAGTGGCAGGGAGCTTCTCTACACTCCCTGGGAGCACCACCTTAGAAGCCCCTGACCACCATCCTTCGGAGCTTTTATGGAGGCCTTACTCAACAGGGATGACTAAACCATTACCACTGGCGACTATCTCAATTGGCAGCACAGATCCTCCCCAGAGACAAGGGGTGGGGCAAAGGTCTCAGTCCCCTTGTTGTGGTCTCTGTAGTGGCCGCCTGTCATTCTGGAACCCTCCCCGTAGGGCAGTGGAGGAAGAGGAAGAGGAGGAGATATAGGGACCTTCCCAGGATAACAGGTGGGATGTGTGGGCTTAAGGACGTGCATGGCGGTGGAGCTGAAGACACCACTCTACCTCTCGGCCTCCTGTGCGTGTGGTCGGGGTGACGGCTGCTATGGGGAGGCACACAGGGCAGCCAGGACCCTGCTGGTGGAAGCCTGTGGTCCATTTTCCTACTCTGACCTAGAGGTTAAGAAGTTGTCGTGCGAAACGCTGGCATCCTGCTTTTACTTCGATATTGTCCCTAATGACTGTGAGACTGCTGCATTCAGCCTTCTGCATAAAAGAGGAGGCAGAAATAGAAAGTGGAGTAACACCCCTAATCTGAATCCTAGAACAAGGGACTCAAGGGCCGGGGAGACAGCTCAGTAGAATAAGTGCCTGCCTGGCCAGCACAGGGTCCTGAGTTCAGTCCCTGGTACTGGGGAAAAAATAAAAAATAATATAAGGGACATGATTTAGATCTGCATGTGGGGTAGGTGCAATGGACGGAGTGTGAGTAACACCATCTAAATCCCAGACAAGGGTCCAAAACTGCGAAGAGCTTCCGGTCAAGAAGCCAGATCTGATTTCTCAGCCCACGTGGTTTCTCTTTCTTCTTTGCATGGCACTTCAAATTCTTACGCAAACAAATGACTTACGACTGGAGCGTGAGCTCACAGGGCTTTGCTTTGGCTCCTCATTGTCTTCTCTGAAATCCAAATGCTGCAGAGATTATTTTAATTGCTTATTTCCAAAGCATTAAATTGAAGGGACTACTTAGCTTTTAAAAATGTTTCGAGCTCCTATTGCTATTTTGAAACTGTTCTCAAAGTAAAACAATTTTTAGCCTGCATAAAAGAAATTTGATAGCCCAATGGAAAAGAAAACTGTGATCAGGCTATTATTTCCAGGAGCGAATCAATGTTGCAAATCAAATTTTGGCCAGCCTTGGAAATACTTCCGTTGCATAACTGAATAGGGAAGAAAGACAATTCTGTGTTCAGCCAGAAAGAACATTGTGGTGTGAATTAGTAACCTGGGGCTGCAGGACAGGATTTGCTGCTGTTTTTTCTCACTGGTTTGTCTATCACCTCACACGTTCAGTACATTTTTAGAGGCTCTGCATTGTAGCAGACCCTGCAGTAATTAAATGATGAAAGAAATATATAATTTAGAAGTCGTTACAATCCAGGGTGGGTCATGGTGCCCTAACTGTGCAAAAATCATGACCCCATCTGTCCATCCATGTTTTCCTCGTGTTAGCCAGGTTTCCCATCGCTGCAGCATAATACCTGACAGGCGTAGTTCTAACCAGAAGAGATTCAGTTTGACTGATAGTTGCGGGAACGTCAGTCTGCTGTTGAATGATGGCAAGACAGGGAACTTAATAGAGAAACATGTGGTAAAGATGCTGATGCCACTCGGGCTGGAAAGGGGGACAGCAGCAGAGAAGAAAGGGGTGAAGACCCAGCTGCAGTAACCATGGTAATGCCCCCATGGTAACACAGACACATACAACAGCATGCTGTGCAGGCCCCTTCTGTTGGCCTCCACGTCATCAAGGGGACACAGTAAGGTTTAGCATCCCTTCCATCTCCATTGATGGAACAAACCCTTACTGCGGGCCTGCCAGGGTCTCTGCACCGTGCTGGGCCCCGGGAACACGGTGACATTCAGGCTGCACAATGCCTGGAGTGAAGGGCGATGCAGGCGCAATCCGTAGATGTGAACCTAGGACAGAGAGCGAGAGAGCACTGGGCGCAGACAGAGTGGGAAGCTGCTTCCTAAGTGTGGCTGGGGAATAAATCTATAGGAAGAGCAACACTTGGGTCCACTGATGGTTAGGGGAGGAATGTCCCGGGTGGGCAGAACAGCATTACAGAGGCTGCTAGGTAGGAGGAGCAGCAGGGATGCAGGACAGACGCAAGGGCTTGGACAGCAAGAGCAGGGTTGCAGCAAGCATCTGGGGCCCATCTCCACCGAGTCTTGTTTCCAAGGTAAGG
>PVKN010029436.1:0-12995 GCA_004027915.1 Capromys pilorides
TGTTGGTCGATTTCTTTATGATAGCCATTCTTTCTGGGGTGAGATGGTATCTAAGTGTTGTTTTAATGTGCATTTCACGAATGGTTAGTGATGTGGAGCACTTCTTCGTGTATTTATAGGCTTGTTGAATTTCTTTCTCTGAGAAGTGTGTGTTCATCTCAGATGCCCATTTCTGGATTGGATATTTGAATTTTGCGACCCTAATGGTTTTTAGTTCTTTATAAATTCTAGATAAAAGACCTTTGTCTGAATACTTATTAGTTAAAATCTTTTCAAAATTTGTGGGTTGTCTTTTTACTCTATTGGTAATTTATTTTGACATGAAAAACCTTCTCAGCCAGAGGAGGTGAGGAGGTCCCATTTGTTGATCCTTTCAAGTCTTTATATATCATTAGGAATTCATAGATGTAAACATAATGTGACTCAATTCAATCTCAGTTTCATTTATTTATTTGTTGTGTTATTAAGGATTGAGCACAGGGTGTTTCCTTTTTCTTTTTTTATTTTATGTATTTGGTGCAGGGTCTTACTATGCAGCTCAGACTCATAGTAATTCTCCTGTTTCAGCCTGTCCAGTGCTGGAATTACAGGCATGCATCACCACACCCAGTCCAGGGTGGGGCCAGTGCAGCATGCAACACCAGGAATTGAACCTGAGTCCTTGTATTTGTAGGCGCTTATGCCATGGAGCTATCTCCAAGGCCCAAGGTGTTTTCACTGAGATACATCCCACGCCATTTCTTAAATTTTTTATTTTGAGACAGGGCCTGGCTTAAGTCACTAAATTGCCTGGGCTGGGCTTGAACTTGAAATCCTGTCTTGGCTTCTAAGGGTGCTAGTATTATAGGCAAGAACGTTTATTCTTTTTTTTTTTTTTTTTTTTTTTTTTTTTTTTTTTTTTTTTTTTTATGGCTGGCTCAGCCTGTCCTGGGGAGGGGCTGGCACAACATGTGGTACTGGGCATCAAACTGCAGTCCCTGTGGTTGCCTAAGCAGGCGCTTTAGGCTGCTGAAATATCTTGCCAGCGCAACTTTTATTCTTACTGAAGCTCAAATTGTCCTTTTCTTGTGATTTCCTGCTATCTAGCGTCAGAAAGTCCCATGTTTTCCTCAGACCATTCTGCCCCAGACCTGAATCAGACATTTCTCCGAGAACTTCTAATTTAAGTGGAAAATGGGATTTCCAGGCTGCAGTCAGCCTGCATGGGAAGTTCTTTACTACTGGGTTCTGGTCATTTCTCTGCCTTTTCAGTGGTCCAAGAACCCCTAAGACACCTCATCCCTTCAGTTTCATCCCATTCTGCCTTTGCCTTAGCTAGTTCCAGGTAAGTATGAGTCTTTCTCTGTGGATTTCAGAAGGAAGGAATCGTACAATAGCTGGTCTCTTGATTGGCTTCTCTCAGCACATTTTCAAAGCTCATCCATGTGGTGGCATGTCTTGGTTAAGAAACGTCACTTACGTGTACCAACTCCCCTCACTGAATGTCAGTATGTAGTGCATAATGATTACCTGCACAGCTACAGGGAGCCTGATCTTCCTCAAGAGGAAGGGGATCCTGAGATGGGAGGAATGGAGGGGAGACGAAGGAGAAAAAAACTAAGATCTGTTAACGTGGATGCACCAACTCCTCACAACGAATATAATCATGTACTGCAAACATGAATTAATAAGTAAAAACTTGGGTAAGGGGCATATTCCTCTGTAACAACAGGAACGCGTCGTTGGCCCTCGGGAACCTTGGCAACGTCAGACGCTGGCACCACCCTATGCGGAACCGATTGTGACCGCGCCTGATTTCCGGCCGGAGCAACATAAAGGCTGCATGCACGCGGGCTGACGCGGCTGCGTGTAGGAGGGCGCGGCGGTCGCTGAGGTTGTCGCCCAGGAATGGATCGGGAGCAGTGAGTGGCGTTCATGCTCCGCCATCATGAGCATCAAGCAGGTCACTTGCAGGTCAGCGCGCGGCGCCCTGAGTTCTGCCGCTGGGGACACTGAGGCCAGGGGGGACTCGTGAAAAATTGCTTAGGGTCGTCCGCGGGGTGTGGAGCGGAGGGGGCGAAGTCGCGGGTGTTGGCGCGAGCGGCTGACCAGTCCCGAGTCGGGCAGCAGCGCCGTCGCCGTCCTCAGTGACTACCGGGCAGTGCGCCCTTTTCTCCGGCAGGGAATGAAGCCTGACGGAGCTCCCGTGACCCCTTGAATCTTGCTGGGTCTCGTTGGGAGCCCTGAGGGTGGTTTTGTTCCTGGAGGCCCTGGTCACTCGCCCAGGATCCGGGCCGGTGGACCATACACGGACAGTATAAGGTGGGCGTCCACTGTCTGAAAACCCAAACCGCGACGTGCTTCAAAACCCTTTTACAACACCCTGAACGCTGACAGGACGCCACAAGTGGAAAATTCCACACCTCGAAACTTTGTTTCATGGGCAAAACTATTAAAACTGTGGTGTAAGATTACCTTCAGCCTATGCCTGTAAGGTGTTTTTGAGGTATAATGAATTTTGCTGTAGAGTTGAGTCCCGTCCTCTAGATTAAGTTAGTGCGAATATTCCAAAATCTGAAAAATCCGAAAATCAAAAGACTTAATGTCTCAAGTCTCTTGGATAAGGCATACTAAACCTTCAAGTTTTGTTTAATTGGTTTCAGTAAAACATGCTCAGGTAATATTTTTAAGTATCTTTGTTACCGCTCTTCATTGGTGTAAATGACTGAGAAGTGGTGGAGTTTTGTTAGCATTAGATATTAATAGTTAAGCCAGTTTTAACCAAAGGCACAGGCTCATGTTAAGCAACTGTCAGAAATTTGCCGTTAGAGCTGAGTGTGGTTGCATATGCTAGTAATACCAGCAATCTGTGAGGGCTGAGGCAGGAGAATCACAAGTTTAAGCCCAGCCTGCGCAATTTAAAGA
The DNA here is from genome assembly GCA_004027915.1 of Capromys pilorides. Taxonomy (NCBI): domain Eukaryota; kingdom Metazoa; phylum Chordata; class Mammalia; order Rodentia; family Capromyidae; genus Capromys; species Capromys pilorides. Next base: position 2,905 of record PVKN010029436.1, read on the forward strand.
GTTAGAGTTGTTCTATCTGAAAATTAAGCCAGGCACGCCGGAACATGCCTGTAATCCCAACACTTAGGAGGCTGTAGCCCTGGGAGCACTGCAGTGATTCCAGGCCATTGTGGGTTACATAGTGAGTTAAAGTTCAACCTGAACTGCATACTGAGACCTTGTGTAAAATAAATAAATACATAAATAAAATCTCAAAATTAAGTAAAAGGTGGGGTGGCTCAGTGCACAGACCCTGGGTTCAGTCCCCATTACTGAAAAATAACAAAAATATGATTTGTACCTGTAAAAGTACTTTTTTTATTAGGTTGTTTGTGTTAGAAGGATTTTTGCAAAGACTATGTGAATTTATTTTAACTTTTATTTATATGTTTTTCTGTCTTGGGGCAACTGTTCCTCAGTCATTGTACGTTGTAAGGCAGATTCTAGCTAATCTGTGTCCTACTTGCTTTGTGGTTTAATTCTACCGTTCCCAGGCCTGCTTATAAGATGTGTCCACAAAATGGTGCACATTTATGTCCTGCTTTGTAATTGAATCTCAGCACAGTATCCTACCTCATTTACAGGTAAGGAAACTGCTGAGAAAGACGTGAGGCTTGCTTAAAATTTTACGTCTTAGTACAGTAACAAGAACTTAAATCAGTATCATCTTGTTTCCCCCCCGCCCTTTCCCACCTGGAGATAATGACCTGAGAATTTTAATTCTCCTTCTCAAACAAGAGGGTCCTGAAGGACAGTGATGGCAGACCTTTTAGAGACTGAGTGCCAAACTGCAACCCAAAACCAGCTTATTCACTGCAAAATGCCAACACTGAATTAAATCTGAATACTGAGGTTTTAGTTTAGATAAAGATAACTCTACGTTAGTATTTTTGTCTTCAAAGAAAGACAAAGTAACATGTATGAAAGATTGGCCACCACTGCTATAAGGTGTTACTACATATAAACTAAGAGTGAGTTGGAATGTTAGGAAAGGATGGCTTCTATTCAAGCATATTTTTGTTGGGAGGTTTACAGTGTCCTGGGGCTTCTTTGAAGTGCCTTGTAAGACATACTGTGTATAACCCTTCAGTCAGTTAGGCATGTCCCACAGATGATGGGATTTACAGCTTACAGGATTTACAGTCTTACCAGGGATTTACAGCTTCCAAGTGGCAGAAGTATGACAGGGTTTGTGCTTTCATAGACTTATAGCTTCCATATATGTTTGGGAATCTTAATAAACTGTGTAGCAGGACTGCAAGGGCAACACAAAAACATACAAACAGGAAAAGAAATATAAAAGGACATGAAGGGTCAGGCCTTGCCAAATAAAAAACAGAAAAGGTATTTGAGTGGAAATGATTTCAAGAGTACCAAGTTTACATAATGAGTTTGTGGTAGAAAAGCTTTTCTCGTTTCATTACCTTATTCGTATAAATCTTACCCAGCCATTGATAACAGAAAATGTTCAAGGTCTGTTTTATTTGTGGGTCTAGGTATAAACAAACATGCTTAGTGGTTTTCTTGGTTTCTTTCAGGCTGTGAAGTGTCTTGTTTCCCTAACTCTGGGATATGATCACTTTTTTAAGCTGAGTGGCAATAGAACAGTTTTCCGTCCTGATACGCATTACCTTCTTCTAAGACCATTTTTTAAAATAAATTTATGTATGTATGTATGTATTTATTTATTTATTGCAGAACCAGAGATTGAACTCAGATCCTTGCACTTGCCAGGCAAACACTTATTCTACTGAGCTATCTCCCCAAACCCCACCTTCTTCTAAGAGATGCCTGTTAAATGCCAGAATGCTGAGACCTGATAAAGACAGAGGTACTCTAATAGTATGTTTTTGAGGCTGGCTTGTTATATGACCATTTTGTCAGTCAATTCTGTAATTCCTGGACATCCCACTCTATCAAGAACCTTCAGGTGGGAGATCTCTTTGATGATTTTTGCCTCCTAAGCATCTCTTGGGTTTTCTACCCTGTTTCAAAGTCCTAGTGCAGGCCCTTACTACAACTTGTCAAGTACTTGCCTTTTCCTCATTATAGATTCTGTCATGTCTGATTCTTTGTTTGTTTGTTTGTTTATTTCAGACAGGGTCTCACAATGCAGTTCAGGCTGGCCTTAAGCTCACTTTTGTAGCCCAGACTGGTCTCAAACTCACACCGATCCTCCTGCCTCAGCCTCCCAAGTGCTGGGATTACAGGCACTGATCATTGTTTTTGAAGACCTAGACTTTCAGTTTCTTGCAATGGTCTGGCCTGGAACTTGAAATTACACAACATGGAATATATATATATATATATATATATATATATATATATATATATATGTATGTATGTATGTATATGTTGTTTTTTTGGTACTGGGAATTGAACTCCAGACCTTGTGCTTGCCAGGCAGGTGCTTGTGCTGCTGACCTACATCCCCATCCCCTTGTCTGCTGGTAAATAGAGGAAGAGCTTTGAGTAGTGATGAATTCAGATCCTGCTGCCACCTGTGCCTCAGTTCCCTCATCTGTAAAATGAAACTGGCAGTACCTCACCCTTAAAGCTGATTAAAAAAACAAATGGCAACAAACTGTTGTAGAGCATTTTCTTTTTGTTTCAGAGTTGAGAATGGAACCAAGGGCCCTGAGCGTGTAGGGCGTGTGCTATGCAAGTGAGCCACATCTTCAACCCTTACTGTGCTGGACTAAGCATGGTCTCAGTGAACAGACCAGGAGATCTTCAGCAGCTCTTGAAAAATGTGCAGGGATTGCAGTCCTAATATAGATAGGGAGATAGACTTGGAGGGTTAAGGTCACGTAAGAGTCTGTATCCAGCACCTTCACGTCACATTATACGGTACTGTATTTCTTCTACACCTCTGAGTAATATATATACTTCAAGGTCACCATCATCTACCCCTGCCTTTCAGTGAATCTGTCATCATAGTACAGCCATAAAATCCTAGTCTGGGAAGATGTAAAGAAAAGTGACCTTGACTACAGATTACCCAGTGATTTGGAAATGGTTTACAAAAAAATGCTTTACTAAAGAGGAAGACAGCATCAAAGGGCAAAAAAACAAATTCTGCAGTTGTTGGCAGTGTGTAACAGTAGTGCACCTGACGTTCTTTGTGATGTACAGTCCCTATACTGTCTGAATTTGCTTTCTGGACACTAAGGGTGGTAGAAGCCTTTGGAACATGTCCAGGTCTCCATCTGTGTGCTTCTTCTCCAGTCCTTTCCCATCCCCAGTCTGTCTCATCTCTCTGGATAATGAAGGAGGAAGTCAGAACAGTTAGAAATTTATCATAAAATACAACATGAAAGAGGCCCTCTCCGCATTTAGGAGGCTGAGGCAGGAGGATTGTTGTTCATGACTAGCCTGGGCTACAAAGTGAGCTCAGAGCCACCTGAGCTGCATGATGAGATTGTGTCTCAAAAAGAAAAAGAGCCGGGCATGGTGGCACGTGCTTGTAATCCCAGCACTTGGGAGGCTGAGGCAGGAGGATCAGTGTGAGTTCGAGACCAGCCTGGGCTGCGAAAGTGAGCTCAAGGCCAGCCTGAAGTGCATAGCCAGACCCTGTCTCAAAAAAGACAAAAAGAAAAAGAGAAAGAGGCAGTGATTAAGTTTAATATGACATAGGTGAAGAGGAATGACAGAGTGAGTAAGAAAAGGACAAGTGGGATGTGCTCAAGATTTTATTTTTCACTAGAGAGTGAAATTGCTGATATAAACTACAAAAATAGAACTTAATGGAAAACAGTACTGAGGATTGAATCCAGAGCTTCTCATTGGGCTACATTCCCAGCCTTTTAAAAAATTTTGTAATTAGTTGAGCTTCTGAACTTGTAGTCCTTCTGCCTCAGCCTTCTAGAGCATTGAGATTACAGGCTTGCCACTACCACACTCAGTTTAGTACATTTTATATATGGCCAGATAGCTCAGTGGATTAAAGTGCCTGCTTAGGCAGGTGGCAGGGATGGAGATTCAATCCTGAGCCTGCCATGCCAGCCCCACCCCCAAGGCATCCTGAGACAGCAGTTGAGACTGGGTGTGGTGACACATGCCTGTAATCCCAGCTCTTGGGAGGCTGTAAAAAGACAGAACACTGTGAGTCCAATCTAGTAGCAAGACCCTGAACACCCTGTAAACCCTTCCCTAAAATATAAAAAAAAAAAAAAAATCTCCATTTGGTCAGTTAACAGACATTAATTAACTGAGTGATTAATTAAATGATTTGGATAAAGTAGCCAGCCTATAAATGGCAACAATGATTAGAAATTAACTGTCAACTAGTTAAATGTCAGGGATTTAACTGGAATAGATAAAACAGTAGGGAGGGCCAATTTGCTGAACAGGAATCACAGAATGTGATGGTAGTTTAAAAAAAAAAGAAAAGAAACAACTTTATTTATGTTATGGCCAGCTCAGCCTGCCCTGGGGGTGGGGCTGGTACAGCATGTGGTGCCAGGGATTGAACAGCGGTCCCTGTGGTTGCCTAAGCTTACCTAAGCAGGTGCTTTAGACCACTGAACCATCTTGCCAACCCCTGTGATGGTAGAGTTTTTAAAGGAAATCTTCAGCCTACAAAATAGCACAGCGAACTAAGTGCCTGCTTAGGCAAGTGCAAGGACCAGAGTTCATTCCCAGCACCACCTGCCACCTTGGGCACACGGAGCCAGCCACTGAAACCAGATATGGTGGTACATGCCTATAATCCCTGTGCTAGGAGGCTGAAAACAGGAGGATCTCTTGAGTCTGAGCTGCATAGTGAGACTCTGCACCAAATGCATGCATACGTACTTACATATATGCACAAATAAAAGGAAACCTTGGATATTGATGCATGTCTAGAGCAGTCTTCCTGTTGCCTGCCTGATAACAAGTCTGTCTGGTGGAGGACCTCTGGTATATCACGCTCTGGTTCTCAAAACCAGGTCTACTTTTTCTGCAGGCATCTGTAAAGTATTTGTTACATTTTTTTGGTAGAACTTTATGTATCATTTTGAATGATACATAAAGTTTGATGTATACTTGTTATCCCATGTTGCCAAGTTTACCAATCCTGATTCTCTTTCATGCAGACTTGGCTATCAGTACTGTTGTTTTTGTTTTTAATAATATTTTCTTCAAAGATAATTATACTGTAGGACAACTGAAATAATACTTCTGTCTTGAGTAGCATTTCTCAAGAAGAATTTGAAGCCTTGTCTGGTGAGGTACACCTATCATCCCAGCCATTCAAGATACTGAGCAGAATCCCTCAAGGCCAGGAGATAGATGCTAGCTTGCACAACATAGTGGGACTCCTGAGAAAATCAAACAAGATTATCAAACTTGATGTTAGATGTATACTATCCTTTTATGACAGGGATTCCTGTATAACTCTTACCTATAGAAATTGGCTGGAAAGATTGGACTCATATGCATTTAAGGCTACAGTAATTATAGTGGTATAGTAGGAGACATGGCAGGCATGGGGTATGTACTGCTCCTCCCCAAAAAGATGCCCAGTACGCTCTTCCTCCAGCAATGACAGTGCTGCCTATGTGTCTGGGGACCCTATCAGCAATAGTGCCCAGGCCAATTAGGCAGGGCCCTTCTGCCGGGCTATAGCAGAATTTCAGACCCTGGAGAGCAAAGCAGGAACATGGCATCAACCACATTGTTTCAAACAGTTTAAGCCCCATCAGCTCTTCATCCTCAAGGGAGATGTTGATTGAGGCCCAGTTTCCAGCTGCCAGGCTTAGGCTTACCTCTGACCAGCTTAGGGATAGCAATCTGTACACCTAAGAATGTTATTGTCTTTGTTTCGGCAGTGTTGTGAATCAAACTCAGAGCTTTGCCAGCTCTCTAAGCAAATGCTTTACACAAAGCTATGTTCACATCTCTTGTGTTTTTAAGGTAAGCCCATCCTGGCCTTATGACAAGTCACTGAATGGTGTCTGAACTGGTGGTCAGGTGCCAGGAGGCTGTTTCTTAGGGAAAGCCTGCCTGTCTTCGCAGAAATAGTCCGTGGCCCCCAGTGTAATCCCTAGGTCACAGGGCCATGCCTCTTGTTTGTGGGATCAGTGGTTGCCTCTGTGAGCAGACATGGAAGTCTTTTTATCATTCCCCTGAGGGAAAAGATGCTGTCAGGTGATCTGGACAGCACTTCTCCCTTTGAGGCCACAGGGTGAAGCAAGTGAGAGGTTTGCTTGGTAGACAAAGGCAGTGTTTTGCTTGTGTTCAGTTGAGGAAACTTTCAGGGCCAGTTGTACAGCACTTCAGCTTCTTATGTCCATTGGTCCCTTTCTCTGGAGACATCGGCAGGCCAGATTTCCCCAGTCTTCCTGTTGTCCTTAGAGACTATTTCCTTACCTGGCACCTGGAACTTTGCATATCTAGACAAAGCCATGAAAGGTTGGTCTTTCTGCATACACTTGCATTTAATTGTGCTCCAGTTTCCTTCTAAACTTACTCCCTGGCCTTTTTTTTTTTTTTTTTTAAACCTGCCATGTTCAAGAGCACTTGTTAGGGCTGGCCAGATAGCTCAGCCAACTAAAGTGCCTGCTTAGGCAGAGCACAGAGCACAGCAAGTGGAGTTGGATCCCTGGCATGACAACCCTTCCCCTAGGGTGTGCTGATGGGTGATTGAGACTGAGCGTGAGGTGTATTCCTGTAATCCCAGTTCATGGGAGGCTGAAAACAGGAAAATCACTATGAGTCTGATCTGTGTAGTGAGACCCTGTAGACCCTGTACTAAATACAGAAAAGAAAAGGAAAAAAAAAAAAAAAAAGAGCACTTGTCTAGGATCTGCACCTTGAAATAGACAAAACCATAGTGTACTAGTGCCTGGTACCTATGGGCTGGACCATGTGAGGAGAGTTCTTGGGTCAGCCATGTAAATGGATTAGAGTGCTTAGTGGCAAGAAAATGGAGTGCAGTGTTTTGGACAAGGGCTATAGTGCGAATGGCATAGTGGATTTTGGTAGAGAAAAGTCAGGGCTGTCTGGAAAAACCAAGGCTATTGCTGAGCCTGGCACTAACTTCCCTCACCCCTCTGAGCCTTACCTTCCCATATGCATCATGGGGCTGAAATACTACTCCTTGCAGTAGTACTGGGGTTAAATGAAATAAAGGAATGAGAGCTAAACAGGACTGACAGTTACTGTTCATCTTATTTGTGTTTTTTCTTTATTTCGTAATTACTCGTAATGGGCTTGTTCAGAGGGAGAGAGGACTGCCTTTGCCTTTCTTTTATCTTTGCCTTTGCCCTTGCCCTCAATCTCCTTCTCAACAACATGTGAAGTCCCCTCCTGGGAGAACAGGAGCCAGGTTATCCAGAGAGAGGGGTTCACCAGGGAGACCAGGCTTCTCAGGGCTGTGCCTGCCCTTCAGGCTACTATAGAGATGCGTAAAACTCCTATGTTTTTTAAATAAGTTAAAACTGGTTTATAGATAAGCCTTCATAATGTTCCTTCCCTTGTAGGGAGTTTCACGACCCCATAGTGGCCCTTCTTTGGTTTCCCCTCTCTAGGCTGTTACCACAGCTCAAGCCAGTGTGCTTTAAGGGTCTGCTCCGCTCCTCACAGCTTCCTCATGGATTCATGCCTTATTCTTTCTGAGGCTCTGGCACCCGGTTGTTTCAGGATAGGCAGAGGACAGTTGCCCACCCCAATCCTGTGCTTGGAGTCTGTCTGCTCTGTAGCACACACCTCTCCCAGTGTCATCTCCTTCTCTCACCTTCTGCAAGACTGTGGCCTGACCTCAGCCCTTGTTTCTCTCTCCCTTTTGTTTTTTTGTAGTTTTCTTCTTATTGTTGCTATTATTTTGTTTCCGTTTGTCTGTTAGTTTGCTTTTGAGACATACTCTCCTTGTATAGTCCAGACTGGTCTTACACTCCTTATGTATCTGAGGCTGACCTCAGACTCATAGTAATCCTCCTGCCTCACCTTTCTGAGTGCTGGAATTGTAGGCTTGCACCACTATACAGCCCTAGTTTCTGTCTCTTCCATTTCCCAGTGCCAACGCACGTTCATTAAACAGTTTGCCAGTGTCCATTGCTCTTTAGTAAGAGCCCTACATGTTTGGGTGCTGTGTTAGCGTTTGACAGTTGCTGTGATAAAATACCTGAGAGCTGGGCATGGTGGCACACATCTCTAACTCCAGCTGCCTAAGAAGCTGAGACAAATTACCCAAGATTCCATCTCAAAATTTTATATGGTTGGTCTGTAGATTAGTGGCTGAGTACTGGCCTAGCCCATGTGTGAGACCTAGATTTAGTGTTCATTACCATGAAAAAACAATCAAAACCCCCAGAAACTATTGAAAAAGAGGAAAATTTATTTTGATCATGTTGGGGTTCTTTCTATCTGAATGTAAAATTTATCTGGGAATCATATAAATAAAAGATTAGAGCTACAAGTTTAAAAGGAGAAACAAAGTCACTTTATTGGAAATGGAGAAATGAGATAGATAGCTATCTTGTCAGAGTAAAGTAGGGAGCCTGGAGCCTATGCTTGAGGGTTTTTGTTCTTGATCCCTGTTCTTACATGGCAAAAAAAAAAGACACCCTACCCCCTGAGAGTTGTAACTTGATTAGCTGTTTCAGGCTCTGAGACTATGATTTGGGCACTGATATCCCCCTCTTTCCCCCCCATCCCCCCATTGACTATGTGCACATTCTTGGGTGAGCTCATTTGGTCTTTTTTTTTTTTTTTTATGGCCAGCTCAGCCTGCCCTGGGGGCGGGGCTGGCACAGCATGTGGTGCCAGGGATTGAGCCATGGTCCCTGCGGTTGCTTGCCTAAGCAGGCACTTTAGACTGATGAGCCATCTTGCCTCTTTAGTCTTCTTTGTCTTGCCAAAGTGCTATCTCTTAAGATTTATGATGGGCCTCATATATAAGGCCCACTTGGCAGTTAGTAAAAGGGTTCATGGATGTTTTAGTGCAGTACTGTGGTGAGAGAATATATGAGTGTGTGCACATACATGTGCAAGTATGAATGTAAATCTTAGATACTAAGTGAGTTTTCTATAATTATACCCCCCTTCCCATTTTGTCTCCTTTGTACTTAACTGGGGCACATTAGGTACCTGGTGGAGCCAGGATACTTCTCCTCTCCCCTCAACCCTCCCTAAGGCCTTTACTTTTCCCTGCCCATCCCCTAACGATTTCTATAACAGAGGACTTTATTTCTTCAGAGCCTAGGGCAGAGCAGCATGGCCTCTGGGACTGGGTGGGGCAGAGCTGCTCGCTTCAGGTGGAAGGGGAGGAGGGGAAGGAGGGAAAGAAGGAGAAAGGGGAGGGAAAGGACAAAGAGGAGGAAGAGGAGAGACATTGCAGATCCAAACTCTTTTAACAGATACCATTATGGGCTAGGTATTATACTGAACATTCTACTTACTATGTTAAAACTATATTCTTGAGTTGTTTGTCATTATTTTTAAAACTAAAACCATGTGTAGTATTATAGAGGCAAAATATGCTCGTGGTAGAAATGTTAGAATATAGTGGGAAGGTCTTTTTAGTGAATTGAAGTTCACTTTATTGTTGTTTTGCGGCACTGGGGATTGAACTCAGGACCTTGTGCTTGCCAGGCAGGTATTTATACCACTGAGCCAGCTTCTGGGCCCCAGAATGTACAAATCCTCAAAACTAAGACAAAAATGCCATATACCAGGTGCAGGCACTTTAGTGGTCCGTACACAAGGCCTTGGGTTCCACCTCTAGCACTCTAAGAACACACAAAAAAGTATATACTGACCCTCGGGGATCATTACTCATTTAACACACTGTTATGTATGAGAGTTTTTAAGTGTTTATAAATAATTTACAGCGTTTTTTATTCTTTTTTATCAAAATGGCCCATTATTTATATGGTGGCTTAAAAACTTTTATTGTGCAAACTACATACAGTAGTATAAACTTTACCACCTTAACCTTTTTTTTTTAAGTTTACAGTTGAGCACATTCACATTATTGTGTAATCAAGTCCATATCTTTGCCTTGCAAAATGAAATTCTGTACCCATTAGCAACAGCTTCCCTTTCCCCGTTCTCCCCAACTCCTGACAACTATTATGCTGGTTTGTGTCTCTGTGAATTTAACTAGTCTAGGTACAGTAAATCCTTGA
>PVKN010029437.1:0-13013 GCA_004027915.1 Capromys pilorides
TGCATTTTGAGGCAATGTTGCTAAGTCACTGAGTTCGAGTTGAGTCTCGAACTCACACTGATCCTCCTGCCTCAGCCTCCCAAGTGCTGGGATTTCAGGTGTGCACCACCGCGCCCAGCTGGCCTTGTATATTCTTGCTTGCTGTTTTTCTTTCTTTTTGGTGCTGGGGATGGGCTCCAGGGCCTCACTTGGCTACACAAGTACTCCCCAGGGAGCCACCTTCAGCCCTACATTTCCTCTCAGAACCCTCTTGTAGTCCCAGGAGAGCCCTTCTCAGCCCCCCATCCTTGTGGGTGAAGCTCCCTGTGGAGGAGCAAGGCCTGAGGGAGCTGCCTTCTTGGGGAGCATGTGGGAACGCACTGCTTCTCCTCCAGCACCCTGCTTGGTCACCCAGGTGACTGACTGCTCTTTATCAGCTCCCAGACAAACTAACTCCAGGCAAATCCTGAATGGGCCCCACCTGGTTTTCAGTTTGTGGTTTAGGGTGGTTTTTTTTTTTTTTTTTTTTCCTGTTTCTCTTTTGTTAGGAAGTTAAACGAGCAGCGAGCAGTGTTTGCTCTGGAAGGGGAAGATAAGGTTCAAATCCGCCGACCAATGGTGTCTGTTGGAGAGAAATCTCTTTTAACTGTGGGCAGTTTTCCAGTCTTGCTCGGTGGAGAGGCAGCTGGCAGTGTCACATGGGCGAAGAGAGGGTTGTGCGGAGGCAGGGACTCGACAGGCAGCCAGCCAGGTGAAGGGTAGGAGGGATTTGGCGGGGACTTGGTGAGCTGGGAGCCTTGGGCCCTGGTCCTGAGCTCTTCTGGCCAATGGGGCCACCGGGCAAGGCACCGTTCAGACCTTCTGTTGCTCTTAGAATCTAGCTTGATCTTCCCGACACTGCCGAGCTCTCTCTGGCTGGCTGCCATGCAGAAAGCATTCTGTCTGGCTTCATTGCCACATCGAGCCTCAGCAGGAACTCGGCCCATCCCCTGCGTCAGGATGTTTGGTGGCAGAAACAGAAAACCTCGCTGAACACAGTCCAACATAAGGGAGTTTAGAGAAGAGAATGCGAGAACTGAGGTAGGCTTCAGGTCCAGATCGACCCAGCCTCTCAGCTGGTCCCTAAGGACTCAGTTTAGCACTGAGCCAGCCCACAGGCTTGTTTCTTCCTCTCTCTGGTCTCTGTTTGGATGGGGATGGAGAGGGTGTAAGAACAGCCCAAGTTACTAGGACTGGCCAGGCCCTGTCCGGAGCATGTAGCTACTCCGGGAGAAGACAGACTGGATTGTCGCTAGTGCTGTTGTGCTGCACAGTGTCCTGGTGATGGGTCTGCATAAACTGGTCCCTGTTGTCCCCTGTCCATTCAAGTGTTCCCGGAGGACATGGCCCATGCTGGGGCTCAGCCCAATGCTGTCCCCTGTGCTGTGTCTCATACGCTCCACAGTGTCACTGCTGTCCCAGGGAATATGCGTCAGGACCCTAGTGGGAGGCAGGCCTGCAGGCCGCGCGCCCCTGTGCCTGCACCTCCCACGCAGCACCTGCACCCAGCGGCACCATCCTGCTCTTTGGGTCACTGGTGAGGAACACTGCAGGGACTTGGGCACAGGCACCTGAGGCGGCAACCATGAGCTGAGAACACAGAGGACTCAGTGACTTGAAGGGAGGCAGGGCAGACAACGTGGCTGTGCTGGGTGTGGTGGTGGTGAGATTTCATCTCGCTGCTTAAAACTTAAGAGTTGTTTACTTGCAGGATTTCCATGTACTCTTTCCAGATTCTGCTTGCCTGGAGGCAGCTGAAGCCATGGAAGGGGGGAATCCCTACATGCGGCCCACCTGAGGACCCTTGCACAGCGCCCCCAGACAGTGCTCCCTGGTAGCACCCAAAATACTTCCCAACTGCACCCAAGGGTGCTCCCCAAGAGTGCTCGTGGAAAGCAGCCAGGCGCCAGCTAGTCCAGCTGTGGGCTAGCCTGACTCCAGGGCGAGCTCCTCGCAGTGCAGCATGGGGGCAGAGTGAGCCCTCCCTGCCTGGGCCTTCTGGCTATAAGCCAGCCCAGCCTGCCCTTTAGGACTGAGGTTTGGAGTGACACCCGGGAGAGCCCTGGTTGACATCCTCCCCAGGTAATGTTCCCTCTCCTGGGCACTGAAAGGTGACTCTCACTTGTAGCCCCCGGGTGGCTTCCTGGGCTGCTCTGAGCCTCACTCCGGTCTCATCTGCAGGATGAGGTTCTATCAGGCACCTCCTTGGGTGCTCACCTCCTTTCTTTGCCTCAGAACCTCTGCAAGCAAAGGGGACAGCTACGCAGCTGCAGAAGGTTACTCTCCTGCAGCATAGGAAAAAAGCCTCTGCTGGTACCGGATATGCATTTGGGAACCCAGAGAGCTGGCCCCTTCCTCAGCCTTCAGTTTCCCTGCTGTGAAGTGGGAGGCAGGCAGGACAGCACCCAACACACAGCAGGTGTTCAGCAGACTGTAGGTGTCCTTGTCCCATGGAAGTGCATGTCTCCTGGAGGAGGCTTGGCCATGTACCGGGCTCCGTGGCAGCCTGTGTTTGGGGACCTGGTGCATGGTGACAGCTAAGTGGATCTACAGATTAGCAACACTAATCCCCAGGAGATGGCAAAGAGCTTAAGAAGATTCCTATAAATGCCAGACATACAAAATCCACCTCTGATTAGACACAAATGGCTCAGGCACAATGGAGCCAGGACTGAGGTGGTGACAGTGATACAGCACAGGGCCAGTTGACAGTTACCGGCCAGACAGCCAGAAAGGACCCTCCCACTGTCCCTGCCTGAAGGAGCCAAGCCCTGTGAGGTCACTCCGGAGACTGCCCTCCCATTCCACCTCTCCCTACTGCAGGGGACATGAGGGCACACGTCACTGCAGACAGGTGCAAAGATACCACACTTCCCAAGAAGAGCAAGGTGACACGCCTGTGATCCCAGCCCTCAGGAGGTGGAGGCAGGAGGATTACAGATTGGAGCCCAGCCTAGATGATGTAATGATTTATCTAGACCTTGTCTCAAAATAACAAGGCAGTGTGTGTGTGTGTGTGTGTGTGTGTGTGTGTGTGTAGGATTGGGCTATGTGTAATGCCTTGGGATCATCATCCCCCCCCCCACCCCGCGACAACAAACAGAGACCATATGCCTTGTCTTGAGGGTAGTGGCCAATGCCTTTGGGGCTCCTGTGTCCAACTCTGGCACGGGCCTGGGGTCCCTGAGTCCCCATGCCTGTGGGAACCCAGGCAGAATATGTGAACAAGAGAACTCAGATGGCTTTGCCTACTGGGCTGGAGCAGAGCCTTGAGACAGGCTTGGGGTCCAAGCAGTGACCAGCCCAAGACAACAGGCCACCTAGGGTAGGCTAGGTAGAACCAAGGCTCTGGCTGCTGAGGCCACCTCCCATCTAGGTAACCAGGAGAGGGAGTGGCCCAGTGTCCACACCCAGGCACCTGCCCATCTTTCAGTAGACTCTCCATCTCCTTTCCCTTCCTTCCTTCCTTCTTTCCCTTTTTTTTTTTTTTTTTTTTAAATCTTTTTAAGTTCCAGGAATTGAACCCTGGGTCTTTGCACTGAGCTACATTCCCTAGCCCTGTCTTTATTTTAAGAGAGGTTCTCACTGAGTTGCTAAATTGCCCAGGTTGAGCTCAAGCTTGGGATCCTTCTGCCTCAGCCTCCTAGAGTGCTGGATTACAGGTGTGTGCCACCAAGTCTAGTGCAGAGACTCCTTCATACTATCTTCCTGTCCCTGAGGTCCCATGTGAGACCCCGAGATGGGTCCCTGGGGACTGCACTGGGAACCTGGGGTCAGTTGCGCCCAGGGATGGCTCAAGCCCCTCACCCAGCAGAATTTGCCTGTGCTGGCTGTGGCTATGCAGAAGCTAACCCCATCCTTCTCTCCCTGGTGACCCTGGGAGCAGAGACAGGAGCAGGAGGGTCCTGGCAAGGTGGGATTTGAGGAGGAGTAGGGTAGGTGGGGACCAAGTCAGAACATAGCTCCCCAGGGCAGCCGTGGGATTGGGGTCCCCTAAATCATGGCAGCATGTGTATGGCGTAGTCACTGTCCCCAAGAGTGGATAGTTTCCTGCAGGAGACAGAGAGCAGGGCTCAGTTGGCCACAATGAGTGGAATGTTCTTGAAGCTTTGCTGACCTGGTGTTAGTAAGAGTAGAAACCAAAGGAAGCACTCAGAGATAGTACCAGCACATGCAGGGGCAGGTGGGACCCCTAGGTGAGGACAGGCACCAGCTGCCAAGAGGCAGAGCAGGAGGCAGGACCTGGAGGGCAGACCCCAGAGTGGGCGATGGCCCTGTCCAGTACAGCTTTAGGGCCCAGAAGGCTGGGATCACTGTGTCTGAGCCAGGGATCCTTGTCCACTCTTGGTCTCTGGTGAGCACCAGGACTGGGCAAGAATCCACCATCAGCTTTGAGGGACAGGACAGGATGGTGGCTGAGAAGGGAAGGCACACTCCTAGGGAGCTCTCACTAGGTGCACTGACTCCTCTCCCCGCCCCCAGGCCTGTGGCTAGCCATGGTTGCCATGGCAATGAGACACTTGGCCAGCAGGTGGCACTAGAGCCTGTGAAATCTAGAGGAGTCAGCAAGGGTTGGGTACTCTGGAGACCCCCCTCCCCCAGCACCTCCCTAGCTGCGCCAGGAGGGAACCCAGGCCTCCCCAGGCCACGGGGGCCCTAAGAGCCACTTCTACCTGGGAGCTTGGGACAGCAGCCTTGCATTGGGCACAGAGCCCAGGGCAGCAGGGAGTCCAAGGATGAGGGGCCGGGGGAAAGTGACCCTTCAGCAGGCTGTTGAGAGCTCTGCCTGCCACCGCAAGGTCCCGGGCAAGGTGCTGCCCTGAATTTGTCCATCTGGAAAACTGTTCCACGAGCTTTCCCAGGGCAGGGTGTACACAGCTGTCATCTCAGCGTTCTGGGAGGCCGGGACAAGAGGATGGCCTACACAGGCTCAGCCTGCGTGCTTTCTTTTCTTTTTCTTTTTAAAAATGTATTTAGCACGGGGTCTACAGGGTTACTACCCAGATCAGACTCAGTGATCCTCCCGTTTTCAGCTTCTCAAGTACTGGGATTACAGGTGTGCACAACCACACCCAGTGTCAGTTGTCCCCTCAGGGTGCCCCAGGGGAGGGACAGGCGGACATGGCACATGGGAATTGAACCCCGCTCCTTGTGTCTGCCTAAGCAGGGTGTTTTAGTCCACTGAGCTATCTGGCTTTCTTTCTTTCTTGATACTTGGGATCGAACGTGGGACCTTGCACTTGCCAGGCAGGCCCTTATGCCTGGACAATTTAGTGAAATGGTGAGATCCAGTCTCAAAATAAAATAAAAGGAACTGGAGGGGCCGGTGAGATGGTTCAGTGGTCTAAAGCGCCTGCTTAGAAAAGCTCAGGCAACTGCAGGGACTGTGGTTCGATCCCCAGCACCACATGTTGCGCCAGCCCCACCACCAGGGCAGGCTGAGCCAGCCACAAAATAAATAAATAAAGAAACAAACAAACAAACACAACAAGCAAACAAACAAATAAATAAATAAAATTTTAAAAAAAGAAAGGAACTGGGGGTGGAGCTCAGTGCTAAGGCCCTGGCTTTGATCCCCAATATGGCAAAACAAAAACGAAAGCCAACGGCTACAAAGAAACAGCTCTGCCCAGGGTCAGGGTTCAGGAATGTCTCTGCTCAGATGGTACTTGGCCCAGGTAACCAGGCACATGAAGGGTACATGCTAGCATTGCCCTTCCAGTTTTCAGGAATTAATCTTTTTTTCTTTCCTTTCTTTCTTTCTTTCTTTCTTTCTTTCTTTCTTTCTTTCTTTTGTTCTTTTGTTCTTTTTTTCATTTCTTCTTTTCTTTTTTAGTTTGCTTTGAGACAAAGTCTTAGTATGTAGTCCAGGATGGCCTTGAACTCACGGTGTAGCCCAGGCTGGCCTCAACTCCTGCCTCAGTCTCCATGAATTCCAGATGTAGCCCCTGAGATCTGAGCCATGGGTCTTGGATGCTGACCACTGACCACAAAAGTGTGCAGAACTGTCCTGGTTCCTGCCTTGCTTCTTTGTCTCTCTCTTCCTCTCCTCCTTCCTCCCTCCCTGTTATGGTTTGTGTCTAGTTGTCCCCCCAAAGCCTCATGCAGTCATGGGATGGGGACATCTAGAGTTTGAGATTAACTCATGATCCACTGGGACTATGGGTTATCCAAGGCTGGGATTATAGGTCTTAGTACTGCTGGGATTATGGGTATGAGTGTTACACCCAGCCTGAGGCAGAGAGCCTGAGTGCATATAAGAGAGACAGACAGACTCTCTGTTGTCCTTGTTGCTGTTCCACTGCCATCAACTGCTGCTCTTTGGGCTGGCGAGATAGCTCAGTACTGTAAATCTCCTGCTTAGGCAACTGCAGGGACTGTGGTTAGATCCCCGGCATCACATGCTGTGCCAGCCTCACCCCCAGGGCAGGCTGAGCCTGCCATAACATAAGTACATAAGTAAGTAAATAAATAAATAAATAATGTTTAAAAAAAAAAAAAAACAACTGCTGCTCTTTTCCATGTGCCAGCCTGCCTTGGAGCCGGCCAAGTATGGACTAAAATCTCCAGTAACTGTGAGCTAAATAAACCTTTCCTTCCTCCATTTTGGGTGTCCAGGTATTTGTCCCAGCAACGAGAGAAGAGTAACTAAGACACTCCCTTTCTCCCTCTCTGTCCCTCTTTTTCTCTGTCTCTCTCAGCATCTAGTGACTTGGCTTCCCACCTGGAGCTCAGTGTGGGATGTCCTTGGCCCCCAGGTACCCCTTAAGATAACTCACCTGAGTGAGGCACAAGACCAACACTGTGGGACTGACAGATGGGGAAACAGAGGCAAGCAGAGCTGAGCAGTGGCGGGCCCAGTGGCCATGGAGCTGACCAAACTGGAATTAGAGGAATTCAAGGCCCTCGCACAGCCTCCCGGCCTCCCCCTCCTCTGCTCCACAGGAATGCTGCCAGGCAGAAACGCTGAGGCCTGCTCTTTTCCTAAACCAAGTCTCCATTGCTTCCATTAGTTTATTTTCTGCAGAAAGCAAATTAAAGGTGCCGCAGAGAGGTGATATTGGGGTGGCAAGGGCTGCTTCCACCTGCTGGGCTGTGTGCACATCTGGCCCGCTGGCCTCCGTGGTGGCGGCGCTGGCTCCCACCCAGCGGCAGCTTTGGAGCGCAATTCTCCACTCGGGCTGTGGGCGGGGCTGGCGCGGTGTGGGCGGGGCCCAGCCTCATCTCTGTACGCAGGTCCTGCTCAACCCCAAAGTCCCAGGGCCGTGGTGGAGGCCCTGCCTGTGCCCAGCACCCAGCACCGAAGCAGCTGTGTCCCTGTAACTGTGTGTCCTATGGAAGTCTGGAGCGCCTTGCCTGCCTCTTCCCCTCGGCTGTCCCCATACCTCCAATATCCTGTCCCTCCCAGTAGGCATGGGGAGAGGGCCCCAGGGACCTCCCAAGCTGTGGCCCAGGCCAGGCCCAGAAAATGCCCCATGGCTCTGTCGCTGTCCAGCTACGGAGGGGGTGCCAGGATAGGTTTCCCACACCCGGGGCTGTTGGTGCAGCTGGATGTGGCTCGAAGACTGAGTTGGGGCGCAGAGAGCTCTGGTCCTGTCTGTCCACCCAGCCCTCTAACCCCAGGGCTACATCCGCTGTTCTGCATGAGGGACTGAGCAAGGACTCTTGGGCTGGGTGTGGTGTCTCACACCTGGAATCGCAGCACTCTGCAGGCTGAGGCAGGAGGATTGCAAGTTTCAGACCAGCCTGGGCAAGCTAGCATGGCTCTGTCTCAACATAAAAAATAAAGTCAGGAATGTAACTTAGTGGTAACCTGCTTTCCCTGGCTCCAAGTCCCAAGAAAGACAGAGAGAGAGAGAGAGAGAGAGAGAGAGAGAGAGAGAGAGAGAGAGAGGAGAAAGGAAAGATGGAAGGAAGGAAGGAAGGAAGGAAGGAAGGAAGGAAAGAAGGAAGGAAGGGAGGGAGGAAGGAAGGAAGGAAGGAAGGAAGGAAGGAAGGAAGGAAGGAAGGAAGGGAAGGAAAGGAAGGAGGGAAAAGAAAGAAAGGGCAGCTCAGGCCACAGGATGGTGAGGCACTGGGTGGGGTGGTGGCCACAGGGAAGCAGACGCCTGGTAAGCACTTTGGGTCAGTGCTGCTGCTGCTCCCCCAGACTACCCTGCCTTCAGTGGTGTGGAGGGACCGCAGTGCCCAGTTCCCGGGCTGTGTGCAGGGGTCCAGGGTTCCTCCTGACAAAAGCTCCTCTCCAGCCAGGGCCTAGTGGGGACAGTGGGGAATGAAGGGAGCCTGGTGGGCCCAACCTCTGGCCATGAGCACCTCACACACACCGCAGCTCTGAAGACAGGAACCCATCTCCTTTGCATGCCTTAGAGGGAAATCAGGCAGGACAGACCATGGCAACAAAGAAGGAAAAACCTTCAACAAACCATGAAAACATCTCAGCTCCCCAATGTCCTCCAGAATCTGGGCACTCTCTTCCAGACTCCTTTTTTGGGTGAGAGAAATGTAATTGAGTTCAAAAAATTGTTTGTGGGAAACAGATTCTGGGGCCAGTGAGATGGCTCAGCAGACGAAGCGCCTGTTTGGCAAGCACAGGCACTGAGGTTCCATTCCTGACATCACATGCCACACTGGCCCTGCACCTAGTCATACTGAGCTAGCAACTAGGTCCAGGCGTGGTGGCACACGCCTGTAAGCCCAGCAATGGGGAGGCTGTAAACAGGAGGATCACTACAAGTCTCAGCTGCTTAATGAGACCCTGTATCAAATACAGAAAGAAAGAAAGAAAGAAAGAAAGAAAGAAAGAAAGAAAGAAAGAAAGAAAGAAAAAAAGAAAGAGGGGAGGCTATGAGGGGAGGCATCATCTGCATAGACCCAGCGACAACTGGGGGCGGAGGCTGAGGCCACACTCCATGGTCTCAGGCCCAAGAAGCAGCTGGCCCCCAGGAGATGGGCTGATCAGTGCACCTGGGTGCCTCAACCCTGCTGGGCTCAAATGCTGGGGAGCTGCCGTCTCCAGCTTGGGAGGCCCAAGGTGCTTCTGCTGGAGGCGGCAGGCAGTCTTTGGTGTCCACAGCTTTGTCACCATCTGATTGTCATTTGGCCTCTTCTCTGAGTCTCCACATCCTAGCCCCTTTTAGGGACACCAGCCATTGCATCTGAGATCTAGGCAATGACTGTATCCAAATAAGTTCCCATTTCCACACCATCTTGGGGGGCACCATGCACCCCACTACAGTGTGCCCAGGGGCTGGCCCCCACCTTTGTCAGCCCAGCTCCACTCCAGTGCCTGGGGCTTCCTTTTCCCTTCCTGGGCCCTGGCACACGTGGTCTAGAGGAGCTGGACCCAGACCTGCCAATTTGAGGAGGCTGAGGATCAACCCACAGCAGAATCAGGCTGAACGCAGAGAGAAACCAGATCTGGATGACATTGTTGGAGGCACCTAGGTCACATGGTACCTCAAGTCCCCTTGGTCTTCCGACTCATGAGCTGATTAAACTCCGTTGTTAGAGCCGGGCGTGGTGGCACATGCCTGTAATCCCAGCACTTGGGAAGCTGAGGCAGGAGGATCAGTGCGAGTTCAAGACCAGCCTGGGCTACAAAAGTGAGTTCAAGGTCAGTCTGAACTGCATAGTGAGATCCCATTTCAAAAAGACACACAAAGGGGCCGGCGAGATGGTTCAGTGGTCTAAAGCGCCTGCTTAGGAAAGCTCAGGCAACTGCAGGGACTGCAGTTCGATCCCTGGCACCACATGCTGCGCCAGCGCCACCACCAGGGCAGGCTGAGCCAGCCACAAAATGAATAAATAAAGAAACAAACAAACACAACAAGCAAACAAACAAATAAAATTAAAAAAAAAAAAGACACACACACACAAAAAAAAGTCCTTGGGCTGGCAAGATGGTTCAGTGGTCTAAAGTGCCTGCTTAGAAAAGCTTAGGAGGGGCTGGGGGGATAGCTCTGTGGCACAAGTGCCTGCCTGGCAAGTGCAAGGTCGTGAGTTTGAACCCTGGTCCCACCAAAAAAAAAAAAAAAAAAAAAAAAAAAAAAGAAAGAAAAGCTTAGGCAACGGAAGGGATCGCAGTTCTATCCCCAGCACATACTGTGCCAGCCCCACCCACTCCCAGGGCAGGCTGAGCTGGCCATAATAAAGACAAAACAAAACAAAAAAAACCTCTATTGTCAGGGGCTGGGGATTTAGCTCAGTGATACAGTGCCAGCCTGGCAAGCATGAGGTCCTGAGTTCAGTTCCCTGTGTCAAAAAAAAACCCCAAAACAATAAATAAACTCCTTTGTCAGACCATTTTGAAATGTGTTGTGGGGCTGGCGAGATGGCTCAGTGGTCTAAAGCGCCTGCTTAGGCAAGCTTAGGCAGCCACAGGGACTGCGGTTCGATCCCTGGCACCACATGCTGCGCCAGCCCCACCCACAGGGCAGGCTGAGCAGGCCACAACACAAAGAAATAAATGAGGTTTAAAATAAAATAAAATAAAATAGAAATGTGTTGCTCCTGCAGTTTGTTGATCTTTATGTAAGTGGGGCCCTGAGGATACCATCAAGAGTCTCTTAGGGGCTGGGGAGATAGCTCCGTGGCACAAGCGCTTGCCTGGCAAGTGCAAGGTCATGAGTTCGAACCCTGGTCCCACAAAAAAAAAAAAAAGAGTCTCTTTTTGTTGTTGTTGTTTTTTTGAGACAGGATCTTGCTAGGTAGTTCAGATTGGTCTTAAACTCTTTATTTAGCCTCGGTTGGCCTTGAGCTTTCAACCATCCTGTCTCAGCTTCCTGAGTGCTGGAGTTACAGATGTGCACCACCATGCACAGTGAGATTCCCCTTCTGCAGATGGGAAAACTGAGGCTCAGGGTAGCCAAGTTAAAGGCTTTTTTTTTTTTTTTTGCGGTACTAGGGATCAAACTCAGGACCTTGTGCTTGCCAGGCAGGTGCCTATGCCTCGAGTTATAGCCCCAGCCCCTAAAATCTTACTATATCCTCAAGGCTTATTTATCCTGCACAGCTGATGCCGGCACCATGTCTCCCAAGGTCCCCTGGCTGTAAGCCATGGGAAGTTTGCTGCAGGAGGTGGAAGGGCTCGGTGTTGTCCCCCAGGCCTACAGTCTTTGCTGAAATTTCACCATGTGAGTTTCAATCCTGATTCTAGAAAGCAGGATTTTAATTTTAATTTTGAACTTCCCAATTATATTACTTGTCTTAAAAAAAATAAGCAAAATTACAATTTTTCCTCAAAACGTCTGTTTATGAAAATAACAACAGCCTCTGAAAAACACCCATCTGGGCAACACAGCTGCTTGGTTTGACCTTGAGAAACAAGTCGGCTGTCCTTCAAACACCAGGAAGAGCTCCCAGCACGAGGTTCTCCTGGCATCTCTGAGGAGGTGGATGGCACAGACCTGGCCTTCTTTCCTTGCTGTTTTTTTTTTTTTTTTCTGTACTGGGCCTCAAACTCGGGACCTAGCACTTGCCATGCAGGTGCTTATGCTGCTGAGCTATCTCCCCAAGTCTAGCTTGTTGCACTTCTATATGTATATAAATATTTTTTAATCTTTCCCACCACCTATGGGATATTATTATACTATGTGACCAACTGATAGATTAGAAAATCGAGGTGCAGAGAAGAGAAAAATGAGGGCTGCTGGTCAAGTTTCTGTTGCAGAAAACCCCTGAGATAACCAATTTATATGAACGTCCATGGCTGCCTGGCCCTGTTGCTTCGGGCCTGTGGTGGCCCAGTCCAGCATGGCAGGGCACATGGCAGAGGAAGTCTGCTCACCTCATGGCAGCTGGGGTGCAGAGAGCCGGGAAAGGGCCAGCCTCTCAGTGCCCCCTTTCGGGGACACATCCCTAGTGACCTTACTTTCTCCCGCTAGGCCCCACCTCTTCAAGGTTCTACTGCCTCCCAACAGCACTGTGTGCTGGGGACCAAACCTTCTATAGAAGGGCCTCTGGGGACACTCAAGAGCCAAGCTGTACTCTGGGAAGAGGGATCCAGGAGGATCACAAGATTGAGCCCAGCCTGTGCATCTTAGCAAATTTACGAGTCCCCATCTCAAAATCAAGAACAAAATTGGGGGTGGGGAGGAAGCGAGATAGTTCAGCAGACCACATGCCGTGCTGGCCCTGCCCCAGATTCAGTCTTCAGCAGCACTTAAAGCAGAGGCGGGGTGGGGGTGCTTTCTGTGCCCAACACATAAGAACTTCATTTATTGTAATTATTGCTGGGCATGGTGGCTCCATCTGCAATCCCAGCACTTGGGAGGCTGAGGCAAGAGGATTGCTGTGGATTTGAGCACAACTTGAACTACATAGTGAGAACCTGTCTTAAAAAACAAACCGAAACAAACCAGAAGAGCAGCAACTAAAACAGAAAAGGAGTACGTGACAGTCCAGGAGACCAGAAGCCCAAGAGGAAGAGAGGATGTGGGTAGGTCTGGCTCCTGCTGAAAGTCTTGGGAAGCCAGGTCCAGGCATCTGTCCAGCCACTAAGGCCCTCCTGGGCCATCCCAGGTGGCCTTGTGTCGCTGTCACGGCCTCCCGTGTGCCCCCCTCCTGGAGTGACCTGGGCTTGTGATCCAGGGCCAGCCTAAGGCAGATTCTCCTGTGACCTGCTCATCTTTACCCTGTTTCCATCTGGAAGACCCTTCCTCCCTCCTGAGCTGCCAGGCAGATGGATCACAGGGCATGGAGTGGGCACCAGGTGTCCCTTGGGACCCTAGCTGTGGCAGCAGGGTGACAAGCCAGCCGGGCTGAGAGACGTGAGTGTTCAGAGAGGAGCTGGCTGCAAGCGGCCAGCCAGGAGGGTCCCGTTGCCCTGAGGGCTGGGTGGGGTTTATCTCCCCACCAAGTCTGGGGGAACAGGGGCCCTGTATCCCCACCCCTCCTGAAGAGGACAGATTCTGAGGCTGGTGGTGGGGTGGGGGATCTCCGAGAGCTATGTCATCCCGTGGGTACCCAGGGAGAGCCCCAGGGCCTATTCGAGCCTC
>PVKN010029438.1:0-12994 GCA_004027915.1 Capromys pilorides
GAATTTCCTTTGTTTGCAGGCTCACCAAGCAGTCTGCAGAAGTAAATAATATTTTTGAAAGTAAACAAGTCATTTAAAACCATGTTATTACATGGCCTTCATTCCCTTAAATAGAACTAAGTCATCTGCCATCATTACCTCAAGTGGAAGATGGCTCCTGTCTTGGTTACTCTTCTGTTGTTGCTGGGATAAATATCTGGCACTTAAAATGAGGGAAGGAAAGGTTACTTAGCTCGCAGTTACTGGAGATTTCAAGACACTGCCCCTGCTCTATAGGGTCTGGAGGAGAGGCTGGGACACTTCCATGTCCAGGATGATCTGCTCCATACCTTCAAGAAAGGTCACCAGGCGGAGAGTGGGGAGAGGCACATAATGTCAGTTTAATGGTTTGCTCTGCTCTTGCCCTGCCCCAGGTCCTCTGGCCCTGCCCCTCAAACTGCATGCTTAAAAGCCCCATGATTTACATGAGGCTTTGGTGGACAACTAGATACAAAGCATAACATTCTGTACCTGGAACCCCAAAATCTCATGTACATCTCTTTCTGCAAAAGGCATTTTAGTCCATCTGTAAGAGTTGCCAAGTCCCAACAGTTTCAGCATTGCTGAAAAGTCCAAGTCCCAAGTTTCCTCCAAGATCCAAGGCAAACTCTCAACTGTGAGCCCCTAGACAAATGAAAAGTTACATACATCCAACATTCAAAGACACAAGACAAACATTGCCATCCCAAAAACTATACACAGGAGAATATAAACCATTGGGGCCAAAATAAGTCCAAAATCCTGCAGGGCAAACATTAAGTCCTATAATTCCATGTAGAACATCACTGAAGCAATCTGTGGCAAATCATGAGCTCAGTGTGACTCCACCCCTATGGCATTCTTGCTGGTAGCTCCCATAGCTTTTCTCTTAGGCCAGCTTTGCTCCCTCCTTGTAGTTTTCCTTAGATGATCCATGTTCCTAGCATTTCCACACTTCTGGGGTTTCCACAGAGTAGGCTTCTCTCTCACAACTTTACACACTGCCCTCTCAGGGGCATACTGAGGCTTCAAAGCGTGAGAACCTGCCACCTCTTCTGATGCCCTCAGAAAATCTTTTCTATTCTCCTGTTCCTCCTGGGCAATGAAGATCTCAACTATATCTTTGCATTCCACAGGCTTCCTAGTGCTTTCTTTCTGGCCAAACTCACAACATTTTAAATCATTCTGCTGGGCTCTTTGCTCTTCATTCTAACATATATTTGCCTAAGAGCCCCCAACAATAACCATGCCACTGCCCAAATATTTGACTGCTTTGAAATTTCCCTTGAAAGAATAATTAGTGCTCCATATTTAATTCCAGTCTCAGGCAAAGTCTTTGTACACAGGCAGAATTCAGCCAAACTTTCTGCCAAGCCAAAACACAAATGATCTGGAGTATGACAACCAATACAGTCCTTATTCCCAGCAAAATCTCCACAGCCTGGTCTTTCCAGGCAGGATTCATATGAGTCTTCTGGTCTGAGCTCTGACCAGACTCTCTCCTACAAAAATGACAAAACTCTTCCAGTGCTTCTCTTGTGGTCTACATCTCCAAACCTTTCCTATATCTTCCCATAAGCCATTCTCAAAAGCTGGCAATGCACATGCTCAGGTTCAGCCACAGCAACAGGCCCCACTTCTGTTGTACCAAATTCTGTCTTAATTACTCTTCTCTCATTGCTGGGCCAAATACCCAACACACAAGATAGGGAAGGCAAGATTTATTTAGCTCATAGTTGCTGGAGGTTTCAAGACACTGCCCAACTCTATAGGGTCTTAAGGAGAAGCTGGGCAATCCTATGTCCAGGATTATCCATACCTTCAAGAGAGGCCACCAGGCAGAGAGAAGGGAGAGGCACATGCTATCAGTTTAACAGTTTTCACCACTGTGGCCCTGCCCCTTAAGCCCCACCCTGGTCTTCTGGTCCTGCCCCTTAAGCCATGTACTTGATAGCCCCATAATTTACATGAGGCTTGGGGTGAGGGGCAGATAGATACAAACCATAACAGCTTCCAAACAAAACGGAATTGGATTTTTAGCCAGTGAGCTTTAGAAATCTCTTAACCAGGAAAACAGAAAGAAATCCCAGTAGATTTGGGGAACACAAGATGAAAAGTAAGATTTCTCACTTCTATAAGTAAAAATTCCCTAACCTAGGAAGAGGACAGTGTTAGAAGAAACTCAAAGACTGTGGACACTGCAAGCATCTGAAAAAGTGGGAACTTTTCTGATTTGGCACAATGGTTGATTAAAGAGATAGAGGACACACCTAGAGGGGGGGACTCATTCACAGGAAAATCTGTAGCTCAGGGACATGGCCAATATCTCAGAGAAGAAATGACAACAATGTTTATTTACTACCAAAGTCAAATTTACAAGAAAAATTTACTAGAAAAATTTCCTAGCATTGTACCTGGCATTATAGTAGAAACAAGTCACTATTGAGCCAGTATATGCAATCATGTCTGCTTATACCATACATTTTTAGATTCTTGAGTTGGGAACTAGATTTCAGTAATGCTGACTGAGTGCATTTGCTAACCAAGCATTTGGTTAAAATTCCATAAATGATGGGGTGCAAAAGCTTTGTACACCTAGAAGAAATACATCAATTAAGAAAATGGAAATGCAGAAGTACACAGGTTTTCAATTTCCTATTTGCTACACCTTTTGGAAAATCACTATAACTCTACATCCAGCTTCTCTAAATTCTCCATAGTTCAAGCAGTAAAAATATTGAACTTACAAGTCATCAGTACTGCTCTTGTTTCCCTTCTAGGCATCAGGGTCTGGAAATGGCCAGTCAGTCTGTCCTGGGTACTGATCTGAGAGGCCCACAGTACTGCCTTCTTATCAACAGGAGACTTACCTGGATTTTAGTATTTTGGTTGTAGCAAGGAAGACTTAAAAGATCATTTTGATGATTAGCTAAGCTGTTTCACAGCTTTATGTGTCACAGACAACTTGACAAGGCTGAGTGCGGATAATTCAAATCAAAATGATAGAAACTCCCTTTCTAATTTGGAATAGTGTTTTATAGGGTGTACAATGTGATGTATTTATGCATTTAAAAGAAAATCAAAAGCACCAAACTTATAAATTATAGTAAAAGCTTCTGATAAAACTGACACTAAGAGAAACCCATAGTAAATCATTCTGTATTATTAATTTCTCCACTGATCTCTTTGACTACACTCTCTGAGGAGGGGAGCTGCAGCTTCTGAATTCTTACACTCCAGAACTAGAACTATGTCAAGGTTGGTAGTGCCAAGAACATATTTATCAGGTGCTTTGTAATATTGATAACTAGCAACTAACATGTTTTGTGAAATTGATTTTCATATTCCAAGGTTTATCTAAGAATATTGTGCAGTATTCCCTTCGATTTAGGAGATCATACATTTCTCAGAAAAATGCCAGTGAATGGGGCTGGCAAGATAGCTCAACAGTCTAAAATGCTTGCTTAGGCAAGATTAGGCAGGCTCAGGGGCCCACGGTTGGATCACCAGCATCACATGCTGTGCCAGCCCCATCCTCAGGGCAGACTAAGCTTCCCAGCCCCCGGAAAAAAAGAAAAGAAAATTGCCAGTGAAGAGAAGGAAGATCCATAGTTTCAGATTGAGATAGTAAATGAGAAAGAATCATATATCTAGCTAGAAATCCAAGTCTTGACTATATACAGCATGTTTGCTGTGCCCATACGGCTTCTCACTTTGGGGACAAAGATGGAAATATTTAATACCTCCAGTTTCTTGATATATTGCTCGACTGACTAAAGAGATATAAGCACAACCCACAGGATTGGAGAATATAAGAAACAGAGTAGGTGCTGGTGGACATGCCTTAAGCTAAATTTACAAGTGCAAGGTGGCAAGAATATCGATGCCATCACCCAAGACCTTCTATGCCATACATACTTGTGAATCACTCACATGACTGAACGCACAGTATCAATGAAAGGCATTACGCATAAGAACGGATGGGTCATCACTGAGAACAGTGATGCTTTAGCTGTAGGTGGGAAGGGAAGACTATTAATAGAAGAATTGCCAGAGGCCAGCTTGGAGAGCTCCTTCCTTCTTTATTCTTCCCAGCAACACTTTGTTCTTCACTAAGCCTAAAACATGAACCAGAGGAAAAGACTGAGATATTCCAAGTGACTTTCTAAGTGCTATGTTACTTACTCCTCCATAGTAATGAATTGCTGAGAGAAAGGAATAAGAATGCCTCTGTTTTCCTTTAGAGAAGAAAGTCAGTTTGAATATCATTCCTTTTGACCACTTGTGAATCAGTTCTCAAGCAACTCACAGGGAATAGGATGGCTACAGACAAGTAAACTACTATGTAGAGAGGGGCAAGTACGTGTGCTGCCCTGTACCTCTTGACATAAACTCATTGTCATGTGTATATATTCATGAGATAATATACATATGCATATCCATGGCTGCCTCAGAGCAACAACTCCTTCGACTCCTCCTATTTGAAGTGTGACAAAATATAAAGGTAAAGCAATCCAAGTATTAACATAACCTTCTTGCTTGAGGGCAAAATATCTCCCTGACACAAGGGTATATTATACCTTCCAGACTTGGAAATGACAACATAAAACTAACAAAAACAAGGAAGCTCGTACTTATTCAGAACCTATGATGTAGAAGAACTGTTTTAAGGCCATTGTACCCATTACTTTGTTTCATTGTTAATTGAGGAAAGGCACTAGCATGGAAAACACCAGAGATAGAGCTGACAAGAAGGAAAATGCCCTGTGAGCGTAACAGCTGGGGCACCCGCTGGTTCAGCCCAGCCTCTCCAAAATGTTCCTTCCCTCCATCTTCTCCATTCATGGGCATCATCACACCATCTTTAAACTTAGGCTGTAGGTTGCCAATACAGACTGCAAGCCAGAATTTCTGATGGAGTTCTGAAATCTTTTTAGACCGTTACGCAGTCTTCTAGGATCTCAGGTAGAATCCTAGACTCTTATTTTCTAAAACACCATGAGTAAATCTGCTGTCACGTCAATATTGCAAACCAGGGCAGGGGTTGCGACTCAGAGCTAGAGCACTTGTCTAGCATGCACAAAGCTCTGGGTTCAATCCCCAGTACCACCAAGGCAGCATAGGCAACTAGGAGGTAGGAACTGAAATCATGTGACTTCTTTAATCTGCAAAACATTCAAGATGAAAGGAAATGGAACTGAGTACATTGCTTGTATAACTGGGAACTTCATTAGATTTTTATGTTCTGAATCCAGGTATAAAGCTACAAAATTTCAGGTGTCTAGGTACAACTTCTACTCAGTTAGTGTAATATGTAAAGTTGCACCAAAATGTTTATAACCTATTTAATTGTGCTGAAGGTATGCTTACTCTTCTTTAGCAATAGTCTTGAATCCATAGCTGGTCTGTTTGTCTTGATCATGTATTAGAGTATGCTTTGTGGTGAAGAAAATAATCTATCGATTATTAGAGGTGGCAGGCATTGCTGATATTTGCTTTTACAGGGCAAGAAGTAGATCTCTATTAGTTCACCTGCTCCCTTTCAAACAGTTCCACCACTGTGCCCTTCTGTCAATGTTGATAATTAGCTGGCAAACTAATCGTTAAAGGAAATGGTGGGCAAACTTGAAAGAGGATCTATTTGTTCATTAAAATATATGCCATGTATCTTAAATAGTTTTAGATAGCATCATGACTAGGAAAACAGAAAAGAGTGTTTGCCCTTAAGAATCTTACAGATAGTTTAGAGACAGTCATATGAAGAAATCAATGCATCAGTGTGCTAAATGCTGTAATAGAATTGTGCAGGTGATGGGAGATGGTATCACAGCAAAATGAAAACAATACCTCACTTTAACTAATGATATCAGTGGTAATAACATCTAGGCTACACATCGAAGGTTGCATTGGATTGTATTTACTTTCTCCTAATATTTATTGCCTTGTCGCTAGCTGTAAATGCCAGAATTTCTTATATAAGGGTGGAAAACATAGTCTGTGATTTTAAACAGTCCTTATGGCTCTACAAGGTAATTTTCATTGATCAGAGATATAACTGAAGTTGAAAAATGATTACCCTTCACATTTGAGCAAAGATAGAAATTTAGCTACACAGATTGCTAATAAACAGTTCTGATACATGCATGGTGCTTCACGTGGAAGGATCAAGACCTTAAGTGGAGTACTGGGATAAGGAAGACATACTATAACTTTTATTTCTAAACCAAAATCCTATATGATTGACATTTTTAGAAATATATACTTGTTTTATCTATTGTACTGTGCTAGACAGAGTAATTGCCCCTAAAGTGATACCCCTACACCGATGCCCAGGACC
The DNA here is from genome assembly GCA_004027915.1 of Capromys pilorides. NCBI lineage: Eukaryota > Metazoa > Chordata > Mammalia > Rodentia > Capromyidae > Capromys > Capromys pilorides. The sequence continues at coordinate 6,356 of PVKN010029438.1, forward strand.
TCAGAATATATTACCTTACATGGTAAAATAGACTTTTCAGATATGAAGTTAAGAAGCTTAAAATAGGAAGATTATTATTATTCTCAGCTTTCCAGGTATCCTTATAGTCATGAGTCTTTGTGAGAGGGAGGGAAGAGTCTCAGAGCCAGAAAGGACTACAGAAGCAGAGGTTGGAGTGGCGCACTTTGAGCAGGGGAAGGAGCTAAAAGCCAGGGACCAAAGGCCACCTCAGGAAGCTGCAAAGGCAAAGGCCTGACTCTCTGCTGGAGACCTTAGAAGGAATGTCGCCCTGCCGACACCTTCATTTTACAACTATAGGATTCTATGTGTTTATTTATTGATTTATTTAGACTTTTGACCTCAGGATGTGTAAGACAAAAGTCTGGGAAGGGTTGCTTTTCTTTTAAAGAGTAGGAAACTTTTGTGGAGAACAGAAATGGGGAGTGAGAAACAGGAATAGCTCATGAGAGAAGCCAGGGGTCTCCCCTGGGTTGCCCTCTGGGTTATCTAAGCTCCTGCATTTGTAGTCATTAGCCTTAGTAATTAATGCATTCACCAGATCCTGAAAGGAGAGCAGATTAGTTGTGTGGGAATGGAAAGCTGCCTCAGATTGCACCGCTGTTATGAGTTCTACATGAAAGAATGAAGAAGGGTGCTTGCAGAGACTGGAAGGGCTCTGGGCTAAGGAATTTTGTCATCTCCCGTGCAGCTGTAGCGTCTCTTTTTTTCTGCAGAGTATTCAAAAATACAGAAAAAAACTTGAGTTGTCCCCTGAACAACACCCAGTCTTTGGGCTGTTTAATTTTCTTTTATAAAAAAGATTATAGCACCTTGAAGCTTTACAGTGTGAGGGGCTGGGGAGATAGCTCAGCAGAATAAGCATTTGCCTGGCAAGCGTATGGGCCTGAGTTCAATCCTTGCGGGGGAGGAGGAGGAGGAGGAGGAGGAGGAGGAGGAAGAGGAAGAGGAAGAGGAAGAGGAAGAAGAAGAAGAAGAAGAAGAAGAAGAAGAAGAAGAAGAAGAAGAAGAAGAAGAAGAAGAAGAAGAAGAAGAAGAAGAAACTGCTTTACAGTGAGATATAGCTTAGATGTTCTCAGTCTGGATAACAAGCAAAATAATAGCGGTAGCCAAAGGTATGGATCAGTACATGACAGTCCACAAGATATGCTGCTGGATGGGTTATCATGATAGTCAAATCTCAGACACCACCCTTTAATTTAATAATCTTACATGTAAAGTTTAAAGAAAGCATAAAATCACAAGTGAAAGCACAAAAGAAATAATCCTAGGAAAAACAAAAGTCTGACATTTTCTGTCATGTTTTTCAGGAATAACATCTCTGATGAAAATCTTTGTTTCAATAACTTCACCACCACAGCTGGGTCTCTTAGTTTGCTAAAAAGATTGTTGGGGCATCAGGCACATGAGGCTAGCAGCGAAGTCCAGCGACTCCACAAGGAGTTACCTTTATGTGATGGGCTCTAATAAAGAAATGGACTAAAATAGGAAGTTGTAATTGTTTTCTGTAGACTACAAGCAAGTGCAGAAACTGTACGCTTCCTATAGACACTGTGCAATGCACATCTTTTTGTTGCCTATCTTATATGGCAGACAGCATGCCAGAAAGATATGAGAGAGGAATTTTAAAAAAATACATGGTCCTTGGCTTCATAAGATGAAAAATGAATGAGGAGGACAAAGAAAAGAGCACAAAGGATTTTGAGGGAGTGTGAAATGAGCATGGGTAGTCTGCAGCTAGTCAAGGAAAGATTCCTTTAAAGAACTCATTTTAATTGACAGCTGAATACCAGAAGAAGATCCTCAAAGAGAAGAAGGTGAGTTGTAGGCAGATGTACCTACACACCTGGCACTTGAGGAACCAAAACGCAGCCTAAGATAATCTATTCTAACAGACGTTTGTAGAAAAAATCTAAATCACTGATAGTTTGGGCCAATAACCAGTTTCAAAGGTTTTTTAAGCAAGGAGGAAACAAGAGTATAGTAATGCCTCAGTTCATGAATATTTCTGTTTATAAACGATTTAGTTTGCAAACAGAAGTGTTGAGGAAATTTTTATTCCCTTCTCACCTCCACAGAGGGTGACAAACATGATGGTGGCCATCTTCCACCATTCACCACAAGGGAGAATATAGCCATCTCCCCTAGAATTGTGGAACAAATTAAGTACAAGGTACCGCTGTACTATAAAGTGGTTTTATAAAAGCATGAAAGTCACACTTTTAGGGGCTGGCAAGATGGCTCAGTGGTCTAAAGCGCCTGCTTAGGAAAGCTTAGGCAACCACAGGGACTGTGGTTCAATCCCCAGGACCACATGTTGTGCCAGCCCCACCCCCAGGGCAGGCTGAGCCGGCCATAAAAAAAAGAAAATCACATTTTTAAAAAGGCATGATTTAAAAAAAAAAAAAAGCATTAAAAAGCATGAAATATCAATGACTTGGGACAATGAAATCATGTAGTCATCATCAGAGATGAGACTGAATGGAGAGGAAGCGGTTCACCAGAGAGAAGACAACTTCTTCTAGAGAAAGAAATCATCGTTATTGTACACAGAGAACCCTAATTCTGACTGAAGAAATACATAGAGAATAGTGTGCATAAAGTAAATTGGCTCATCTCCACCTGCAAAACACAGCAAGCCTTCCATGGGACAGAGAGCTCAGCCATAACATCAGCCCCTTCCAACCAACAATCCCCATGAGGCACACAGGCCTGGAAGCGCCTACCACACTTGACCGATTTCCCAATCCCTTCCCATGTCAGTCAACAATCTGCCCAGGAAATTAAGTGACACACAATTCTAAACTTGAAACAGCCTCAGACATGGCTGCTGCCCTGAATATTCTGAAAGGTACATTTCCCCCTTTTTCATTTTCATAAATATAAAATGTGTAAGGGATGAATAGGTTGCCCTGCCATTGCTTATCATGAGTGATGAAGATCTATGATGTACTAGCTCCAAGAGGATAATAATACAACTCTGCTATGTCTTTCTTCGAAAGAAAACATCTAAGAAACTTAGGACGAAGTCATAATTGAAATTTCAAATTTTTAACCTTTTCATGCTTATTATTCAAGAATATTCAGGGGTATTGGGTGACTCTGGGGAGAGTGCGTATAAAAAGTCAGTATGGTCCAAACTTTTTCAACAATTTACTATCTTTAGCATTGCAGTAGGAAATAATAAATTAGGGAAATGAATCATTTACACCTTTGCTGAACTCCTAGACTTGAAGAGATGGCATTCTAATGGTGAGCCAGATGTTGATGTAAATAACTACGAAGATGTGAGAAATCATCAAAAAATAAAACTGCGGCATACTGCAGCAAAATTAAACTACAGCGTTTGTCATTATACCTTTACCTTAAACTTGGAAGTGTTAGGGAATAACAAGTCAGGGACAAGGAAACTGCGAAAGGGCCTGCTATTCAGACCAGAGAAGAATGTGCCAGGAGCGGCCTTTGCCTTGGCATTTGCAAAGCCTCCGGTCATCTACTCCTGACAACAGGTTACATTTGATTTAGAAAATATTCCAAGATGTAACATTAAAATGTCAGACAAAATGACTTGTTATTCACTCCATATACCTTCAGCACTTAATTTTTTAAAATTCTAGTTGAAGTTAATAGAAGATAATTTAATATTATTTTCCTGTGTTTTGCTACACCAATCCTTTCTGTGGGTAACCATAGACACACATTTAGATTTTTGACACATCTTTGCTTCTAGAGGTTCTCACTGGTAGACACTGACTCACTAAAAGTCTCAGTAACAGGTTGTGGCGGTGGGCCTTCCAAGGCCTCACAGCTGGAGATTTGCTCATATCAGATCCTTCCATTCATGTTGTAAATGCTGACCTATCAGAAACGACTTTTTATTTCTGGAAGGGATGGAAAGTGACGATGATGCTTCGGTGCCTCTTTTATTTTCAACCTAAAATGAGATGAATGAAACCTGGAGTGTCCCAAAGTAGATCTGGATATGACAGTAAAATTAACAGACAGACATTCAATTTGTTTCTGCTTGCTTTGTTTACTTCTTTCTTCATTCCTTTTCTATGTCCCAAGGTCTTGGCCCTTTGTTTTTCTCTACCTTCCTGAGTCCTTATTTGGCCTCCTCACTCCCTCTGAGTGATTTACTCCTGGGAAGATAGAAGCAAATGCCATTGTTATACCCGGCTGGGAGTCTTTTCTTTTCCCTTTCTATAAACATTGCATTCCAGGTACTGCTGCCAACACTCAACCGGGCAACCTCAGCCAGCATTGATGTTTTACATTTCCTTTTCGCCAGCAGTGAAAGAAAAGCTGCCACCATTCCTTTCTCTTACTGGCTTGTGATTTGCTCTGTGGTTGGAAACAAGTAGGCAAAAAGTGTCCCTACGCCTCCCAAAACATGCTCGCGTTGAAGCGGGTGCAGTACATCAAGACAAGCATGTCTCCTGGACTGATCCTTTCCAGTAATGCGAGAGGACAGCATGATCATCATCGAATTGGGTCTGAAACGGGTTGTAAGAATGCGAGACAAACAGCCCCTCCCACAGGCAACGACCAGGTAAAAACCGATCCAAAACCAGGAGATCAATTTGGGGGCGCAAGTCCCCTAACGGAGGTGCGGATGACATCTTGAGCTGACTGTTGCCCATATTTGTCTCATACTTTGGGGTTGCTTAGCCCCCACTCACGCTCACCCTCTAAGAGCTAGTAGTTTTCCCTCATCTTTGCAACACAAGGAGCTCTTTCCCAGATATGCTCAGGGGAATGCCATTGCCGTGAGTATAAACCCACATGCATGACAGGCTGTGACATGGAGTGGACGCCTGGTGGAGAAACCATGAGGGCAGATGGCAAGAAGTAATAAAGTAATTAAACGTGGCACAAAGAAACCCCAGAAGCTCTAGGCCTGTATCTCAGATGGCTGTGACCGCTGTCTCAGACAGGAAAACACAAGATACAGTCCATGATCACTTCAAGTTTCTAAAACACAGCATATATTCTACATTTTATTCTTCTTAAATCTCTTTCTTGCTATCCATACACATACTTTATATGTAATTAATATGTTTATATATTAACTATGTTTATATAGGTAAATTTCTACCATAAATTATTTGCAGCTATTCTCATGTTGTCCTTATAGAATGTTGGCTGCAAATTAATTACATATATATATATATATGATTTTGGCTTCTCTTTAAAAGAAAGAGCGAGCTGGAGAGATAGTTCAGTGATTCAAGTGCCTGCCTGGCAAAAGAAAGGATCTGGGTTCAGTTCCCGGTATCCCCATGCTGTGCCAGCTGGACACCCAAACCAGATGTGGTGGCACACATTTGTAAGCCAGCACTGAGAAGGCTGAGACAGGAGGATCACTATAAGTCAAGCTGTGTAGTGACATCCTGCCCCAAATTAATTACCTAATCAATTAATCTTTAAAATAAAATTTTTTAAAAAACCTAAAGGAGTTGAAAAACATTAACCTCAATGAGATGCATGAAAAGTGACCTTTCCCCGAGTGGTAGGATCCAACCATGAACTTCAAATCCCTAATTAATGGACTGGTGCACAATTTATTTTCCATTTCTACCACTTCATTCTGTTATTATGACTTCTGCTATGCCCATGGTTTACAGAATTCTGGTTAAAGTTCTACATGAAAGAATGATTCTAAACCTTGAAATTAAGTAGAACTACTTCAGCTGACCTACTCCACAAGCTCTTAAATTAGATCATGTGCCTTTTGTAAGAAAAGCACAAAGGATTGGAGAGCATGCAAAGCGAGCATGACTAGGCTGCAGTTAGGCAAGTAGAGAGTCCAAAGAAAAGGATGATGGCTGCATCAACAGCAAGTTCTTCAAGACATCATCACAGAGTATAGCTGAAAGAAACATGTTTTGGGGGTATTTTTTGTTTTTTAGGGGTTTGTTTCTTATAATGGAAGAACTTTGGACCACAACTCAAAAGACTAAATCCACAGTCCCCCTGGAAATTACATACACCACTTTAAGTAAGCACTCATAGGCATCCATTTCCATTTCTGTTTCTCATCAGTGATTGAAATTATCAATAATTCTTAACATGCATGACTGGAAAAAAGTTCTAGCATTTCAAATCCTTGACCCAAATCATGGTATTGGAAGGGTGAATATAAGGTATGTGTTATTTTCCTTAAAGAACTTATAGCATTTTGCTCAAAAAACCATTAATTTAAAAGACTTGATTTTCTATGTTATAGAATATCATGAAGCTTCTCTGCTGGAGGGTTGAGAATATAAGTTAACAGACCAAAAATTGGAGAAAAAGAAGGGCTACAAGGATAGCCAACATTTTGGCCCTAGCCCTTTAAGGTCAGTGAGGACTCAGGACATAAGAAAACCTGTGCTTGTAACATCCTATAACTCAGTGGTTTCCCAAATTTTCTGTTCAAGGAGATTAAGGGACCTCAGAGGAAAGAGATAAATGAAGTATAATGTGCCTAAGGAGAGTCATCTAGAGAGAGGACATTCTCTCAGGTTTTCAGAGAGAGCAAACTGGTCAAGCAATGGCCGTGACTCGTCCTGATGGCTGACACTGGCAACAGTTCTACAAAGCACTGTACATGGTTCCAAAGTTAATCCTGAGGGGATT
>PVKN010029440.1:0-12993 GCA_004027915.1 Capromys pilorides
CAGTTGTGTAATGTTTTCACTTTTTGCTTTATTTATTTAGACACAAAATTAGGAGGTATATGGAAGTTTATCCATTTGATACATACTTTTTCTTGTATTGCTATATAGTACTTTGTTCCTAACATATTTCTTTTGCCTAAAATTTTAATTTGTTAGCTCTTAATTTTGATAAAATAGCTTTCCTTTATGTGTATATTTGTATTATGTTTTCTATTCAATTATTTTTAACTATTATGTGAGTTTTTAGTTGTATGTTTTGTAAGTAGTATATAGCTTTTAAAGTTTTTTCACCATTTATTTATTGATTTATTTAGTGGTATAGAGTCTTGCTACATAGTTAAGACTCATAGAAATACTCTTGTGTCAGCCTCTTCAGCACTGGGATTACAGGCATGCACCACTAAGCCAAGTTTTGGTGGCCAGCAAGGCCTGCCTGGGGTTCTGGGGCTTACATGGTATGCAGTACTGGGAATTGAACCCGGGTCCTTGTGCTTGCCAACAATGGCAAGACCACTGAGCTATCTCACTAGCCCAGTTTATAGCTTTAAACATGTAATTTGATTCTATTTCTTTTAGTAGCTTTAGTCTGAAATCTATAGATTTTTAAAAATATTATCTTACTGTGTGTATTTCATGGCTTTTTAAATTGTTCTATTTTCTTTCCCATTCTTTTTTTTCCCCTAAAGCTGAAGAATAAATTTTATGAACAAACGGAGGTAATGAGCCGAGAATATTTATGGAGGGAAAGAAAGCTCCTGTCCAAGAGAGGGACAGGAGGGGGGTCCTGATTAGGTTTTCCCCCAAAGAATTTTCTCTCTTTTTGTTTTTTGTGTGGCACCAGAGATTGAACTCCTGACCCTGTGCTTGTCAGACAGGTGCTTATTCTACTGATTTATACTCCCCGACCCTTCTTTCCCATTCTAATTACTGTTGGGTTTCTAATTTCTCCTACATCCCTTTTTTATTTCTCTTATCTGCTTAGGAATTAGGTATTCTTTTACTATTTTAATGGTTATCTCTAATATATGTAACAATATGTTTTCCAAACTCTAAATTTATCTTTTCTCCTTCTGTAGCAAAGGAAAACTTAGCACAGTTTAACCACCCAATGAATAATTTTGTGATTGTTGCTTAGGGCACCAGTCACAACCCCTGATCTGCACATTGGTTCCACTCTAGCCTTGGTTCCATGGAACTGTGTGGCCACAATCCCAGTGAACTTCAACCCAGCCTGAGAGAGGAGCTAGGTCAGACATTCCTTGAACACTCAGCCTCAGAAACTATAAGATAAGAAGCGTGAGTTTTCAGTTCTTCTGGAAAAATACCCAGGAGGGGAATAACTGGCTTGAATGGAATCTCCAATCCTAATTTTTGAAGGATTCTCGACACTGATTTCCATAGTGTTTGTAACAATGTGCACTCACAGCAACAGTGCAGAAGGGTTCCTTTGTCTCCATATCCTCTCCAGCATTTGTTATTGGCTGACTTCTTGATGGTAGTTATTCTTCCTGGGGTGAGATGGAATCTCAGTGTTGTTTTAATTTTCATTTCTCAAATGACCAATGATATTGATCATTTTTTCATGTATTTGCTTGCCTTTTGTATTACTTCCTCTGAGAAGTGTATATTATTCTTAGATGCCCACTTTTGGATTGGGTCTTTGGATTGGCAGGCCTGATTTTTAAAAATCCTTTATATATTCTGAATAGAAGGTTTTTGTCAGAGGGATGGTTGGCTATAATTTTTTTCCCAGTTTGCTGGGTTTTGTTTATTTGTTTGTTTTGTTTTACTCTGTTGAAGATTCTGTTTGAAGTGCAGAAACTTTTCAAAAAGATGAGATCCCACAGTGATATATGTATCCATTTTTATAGCAGTGCAATTTGTTATAGCTAAATCCTAGAAGCAGCTCAGATGCCCATCAACTGAAGAATGAATAAGGAAGATGTGGTGTATTTGCACAATGAAGTATTATTCAGCTATAAAGCAGGATAAATTTTAGTCTTTTGTTGGTAAGTGAATGCATTTAGAGAACACAGTCTAAGGGAAATAAATCAGACCATATGTATAAACATTGTATTATTTCCTTCATGTGAGAACCTGAAAGAGAAAAATGAAATCTGAAGAGTACAATAAACACTGGTAAAAGAGAGCAACTTATTCAAAAGGAAGAGCTACTGAGTTGGGGAGGAGGACAGGAGAAGGAATGGGGGAAAGAGATTTATCTATGCATGCAAGCAGAATGGTTTAGACAACTGTTCTGTGCATTTCTGCTGGTCTATGGAAAGAAGTTAATGCTTTAATTTGTTTCAACTCCTTTTTCAATTGTTTCTCATTTTTTTCTCAACTTCTTATACATTTCTATCTTTTTTCCTTTTTTCTTTTCCAAATTTGCATGCATATATCTGATAATATGAGTAACTGGTTGAAAGGCAACATCATGCACTATAACAAATACCGTGAAATTCAATTACTATGTTAAGTGAAAATCTGTAACACTTGTAATTTTTTCTGTTTTAATTCTAATTTGTACTCTCTTAAAAATAAAATATAATGAAAATAAATAAAAAATGAAGTGTAGGTTGCAGTATTCTCAAAGTTCGTGGTGCTATTTTGGCACAGATGACTAAATTAATGTCAACTTACTCATGAGATCACTCATTGGGCTTTCTTACCTGAAACTTCCTGCTTTAGCCTGATTAATGTCTTGTTGCATACTCTACTGAGTGTGCCTCTCATAGCTTCTGTTGGGACCTTGGCAAGCCAAGACAATGATCGTTTCAAGATAAAACAAACACAGTGAATACCAGGAAGTATGTATTCTTTTCCATGTGTATGTTCATGTATGGAGAGGAATGTATCTTTTTTTATTGACTCTTTCATTCTTTAATTACTGCTTTGTCAGGGCAATATGAGCAAATTTCATATCTTTGGATGTTCTCCAAGATTAACTAGCTCCATGGAACTTTGCTGGGTCTCTTAACAGATAGGAACCCATACATACTTGCACTTTGACAAGCATCCAATCATATGATATTTCTCCCTAAAAGAACCCCATATTCTATGAGTGGTTTTCTGCAATCTTGTTTGACTTGAGATGGAAGTTGGGAGATTATAGTGATATCTCTGCTTTTTAAAAATCAGCTGTTAATATGGTCTGTACTGGTCACCCTTTCTTTTGAAACTGTGTAGATGTCTTCTTCCTTGTACAGTATTCTCAGCTCTGAGGCTTCAGCCTAACCTGTACTGACAAGACAAAGGCTTCTCCCTTTATACACTGCTCATGTCATTATCTGTAAATGTTGAGTATGCATCTGTCTTGGCCACTTTCTCGTCATGAAGACATAAGAGCTAACACCCACATTTTGAAAGGTAAGAGGTATTTTGCCTCCTGGAGATTTCACCTCATTAGTTGTCTGTCTCCAAGGCAAAGGCAGCATGGCAGAGGGTAAGGCAGAGGAGAGTTACTAATAGCATGGCAAACAGAAAGCAGAGGGAGGGATCAACAGAGAAGGAAGGGAGATAGACCTTTCCAAGCCATTCCCCCAGTGACACTTTCCCCCAACCAGGCTTCACCTCCAAAATCACACTTAGCTATGAACCCAGGATGGACTAACTGACTACTAAACATCATTCCACACAGCCCAGCACCTCCATAGAGCCCCACCTATGTGCACATGCAGATTTGAGGGGATGGAAACCATCGCAGCATCTTTCCCTAGCTTCATAGCTGAGAAAGTGGGATGGTGAAGGTGGGGCGGAGAAGTGTTATTTTTTGAGGAAAAGTAAAGAAAGTAAACAAGTAAACAATTGTTTCTAAGAAAGGATTTTCCTTCATGTTTCCTCAGAGGCTACTGGCATTTCTCTGAAAGTGCAGACAAAAGAGAAATAATATGTCTAAACTGGTGAGCAAAGACCTTTAGGAGGTGATTGATTGGAAAATTCTGAAAGATTACCTGGGTTCTGGAGGTCACAAAATACTAGAGAAATTCTTAAGGGTTAATATTATGTTCAAGCAAAAGAGGAATGACAGTCTACATCATGGAGGCCTGGACAGCCTGTAGCTACACTCACCTACTTCCTTCAAGTAAAGGTTCATTGCATGCTTTCTTATTTATTTGCTCCTCCCAAATTTACCCATAACTCTATTGTTCATTTTTGAGGGAATAATATGAAGTTTCTGCTTTTTGTAAAGTTACATTCCCCAAAGCCACATGAATATAAAGGATCATTTGGAAATCATTAAGAATTATTCATAAGGAGGAACACGAAACATGGCCCATGGACAGGACTGCTTGCATAAGGGAAGCTTTATCACATGAATCATTCTTGATTTCAATTTGGATTCCATTTTGGAACTTAAAAGGGTCCATTCCTGATCTAGGGTTGCAATGTGAAATCAGAGTCAGAGATATTAATGGTTAAAATAACTCGGCAACAGAAACTTCCACATTTTCCCACTCATTTCTGTCCTGGACTTGGCTTGGATACTATCTGATTGGCAGCAGAAGCCATTCTAGGAACAGACATTGCAGGGGAACTTCCTCAGATGGAACAGAGTATATGGTGTATACAACACTCAAGTAAGTATTTGGCTCAAGTTTGGTCCCTCTCCTATCATCAGTAATGCTAGATTTCAGCTCTTGTAGCATGGGGCACATAGGATGGAATGATCAAGAAAGTTCTACATTTGAGGATTTTTTTTGTGACTTTTTTTGGTGTGTTTTTTGAGACAGAGTCTCGCTATATAGTCCCAGCTAACCTTGAATGCACTTTGTACACCAGGCTGGCCTTGAGCTCATGGCAATCTTTCTGCTTCAGCCTAAGGGCTGGGATTACAGGGTTTCACCATCTCACCCAGCCTTGAATCTGGTCATGAGGGACTTTTTAAATAAAAGGGTTAGTAAAAGCTCTTTATACTTTCAATTTTATTTGATTTTTAAACATATATGTTTATATATATATATGGTTTTTTTGCTGTATGTATGTATGTATGTATGTATGTATGTATGTATGTATCTATCTATCTATCTATCTATCTATCTATCTATCTATCTATCTATCTATCTATGTTATGGCTGGCTCAGCCTGCTCTGGCAGTGGGGCTGGTGCAGCATGTGGTGTCAGGGATGGAACTGTGGTCCCTGCGGTTGCCTAAGCTTGCTTAAGCAGGCACTTTAGACCACTGAGCTATCTTGCCATCCCAGCATATAGAAGTCTAGTTAAGGATTATGAGGAGTTTTGAGTGTGTTTTCCATATCACCTCTACTTTTACACTTTGCTGAAATGGCACCAACCAGAAGTTGAAGAAAAGTGATACTTTTCCTCTTGGGTAGAAACTGTCTTTCCAAGATTGCTTCTGGGCTTCTTGATATGTTTGTGCTTCTCTTTGAGTTTTCATTGTCTGCACTTGATTAATGTAGTTGACTGCTAATCAATATTAGCAGCCAGGCTAGTAGAGATATTACTGAATTATAAATGATCTTTAAAGATATGTTCCAAGAAGCAATCACTTTTAGGACTGTATTTGTTATCATAGTGTTGACAACCTTGATATCAGGACTTTCATATCCGGGGGAATAATGAAATTTCTACCCAACACAGATTTTCTCTGTCTTTGTTCTATAATAACTGAATATTGCTTTAGGTTTTAGAATGGTAATGTTTTCTCAGTCTCTTTTCATCTAAAGATTTTTGAGAGGGTTTCTTTTTCTTGTCATAGAATTTCTTAGATGTGAGTGTAAAGTTGCAAAGGAGAAGTGCTTATCTGGCAAGGAAAAACTGTTTACTCTCAGCCTTGTTGCTCCTCTGCTACTTGGAGCTGGTGGACTACAGGTTGTGTGTGTGCTCTTGGCCTCTCATCACTGATTGAGAGCAAGGTGACAAGAATCTAATGAAAGTGTTTTGTTGATGGGAATGATGGTGATGAGAAGACTGTTCACATAAAGTTGGAGAATCACAGGATCTCAAATACCTGTGAGCCACTCGAGTTGCTCGTGTGGAGGGTGTGGAGGACATGTTCATGCTGCTTATTTTTTTCCAGCTATCTACAGTAATAGCTCTCTGATGGTTTAGTGTTTATAAAGGTTCTCTGTATCTGCTTTGTTAATGAACACAAAAATAAGAAATGCGTAGAATCTATTGGTAGATTGGCAGAAAGGATAACTAAATTTTATATTTTGGAAATTTGCCAGTCATACAGCTTCCAATGTCATTTCTTGGAGGTTGTTTGTGGTACTAGTTAATGAGCATTTGGAGTATCAGTGTGTCTAGTGTTCACATCTGGAGCTGAGTTGAATCCAGGGTTATATCTGCTGCCATTTAATTGTTTCATCCAATACTGACACCCACTTGTGTGCCTGGGTCTGGGTTCCTGAACTGCCTGGTGCCTTCCTAGAGTCAGAGACTGGGTTGACTCTTCTCTTGATTTGCTACAGTGCTGCCTGTAGTAGCTTCTGGCTGATTGTTGAAAAAATTAAATAAAACTAAACCTCTAATACAGAGGAGCTTCTAATTAGCAGGGACTATGGTTCACTGTTTTGTCTTGAATTATTCTCTCTTTTTCTAGGTGGTCCACTTCATGGAAGGCATATGCAATACAGAAGTTCCAGCTGGGTGTGGTGGCACACATCTGCAATCCCAGAACTATGGCAGGAGGGTACCACATTCCAGACAAGCATGGGCAGTTTAATGAGAACCTGTCTCAAAAATCAATCAATCAATCAATCAATCAATCAATCAATGGCTGGGGATGTTATTCAATGAAAAGGTCCTGAGTTCCATACTATGTACTAGACAAAAAGAAGAAAAGAAAAGAAAACATCCCTATCAATCCATCTGTGGAAAAACTCAAGAAAGATGCTCTAACCTCAAAGGTGCTCTAAACCGGTGTCCCCACCTCTTTGGCACCCAGGAGTAGTTTTGTGGAGGACAGTTATTTGTCATGAGAAAGGGGACTAAGGAATGGATTCAAGAATTGGGTTCACTTGAGAAGTGGCAGCCTAGGTCCATTTAGAACCATTGCATGTTCAGTTTACTGTAGAATTCAAGCTCCTATGAGAATCCGATGCCTAACTGATAGGAGGCGGAGCTGAAGTGGTAATGCTAGCAATGGGAAATAGCTGTAAATGCAGGTGAAGCTTCCCAAGCCAGCCTGAGTGACCTCATGCTGTGTGGCTATGGTTGGGGACCACTGTTTTAAAACACCAAGCTTCTTCAGTAAATAAATGGGATGTGTTGAAGCCGTGGCTGATGTCCTGTTGCTAAAGATAGTAATAGCTAGCACTGTGTACAAGGCTGAGTACTTAGTATAGTTATAATATCTTCTCATCTTCACCACAGGCCTAGGAGCAGGTGGAGGGTCTAAAAAGTAAGAGATTTGCTGAAAGTCATACAGACTGTAAGGAATGAAGCCGGTAAGCACCTAACACAAGATGCTGTGCTCTGTCTGTGGCACCCACTTTCTGGACCATTCCAGCATCAGAGCTGATCCTCATGAGGCTGGTCAGATGGGGCCTCCACGTGCAGCTGCTGTTTTCAGCAGCAGGTCAGAGACATAGATGTGCTAAGATTTGACCTTCTCTTCTGCCTCCTTCCTGTTGGCAACAAATGGCCTGGTAATTTTGGGAAGGTACATTAGTTATGCAATAGTAATTGGTAGATTTGAGGTATGAAATGAATGAAGCTTATTTAAGGCTATGAAAGGCAAACAAACCAAAACAAAACAAAACAAAAAAACCCAGAGCCCTTAAGTTATTCTATAAATATGCTTTGATAGATGACAGAAAAATAAGGGATGTGCTACTTAGAACAAGTTCTTTTGGAAGTGAGTTTTGAAAATGGAGTCAGCTTGATGCACTAGAAAGAAGAGTTAAGATTCATCACGTACTTTGATGAATTCTATGAGACAGCATAATTAAGCCCAGCAGACTACCTTCCTCCAAACAGAGAAGTAAAGACAAGAGGGGCAGCCTGTACTGCTTCAGCCTGAACCTTGGAAAATTCTGCTGAGGCCAGAGTGATTATGTGTTCAGGGGCCTGAAAACATTCATTAGTTAGGGAGCAACTGGGGTGAAAGTGCTCTATGATCTGAGGAGCTAATTGTGGAATTTAAAGAAATTAGAAGGATTTCTTTTTTTCTGAAAACATAACCAGAAAGTTTAGGAACTATGAAAAAGAAACCACAAAGGAAGAAAGGTATTACAGGAATAAAAACCGTAAGGAGACAGGCACCCAAGAAAAGAGCAACTATTTCTACTAGCAGAGAGCTTAAAAAGGAAATAACATAGAACTCAGGGAAGGAAACTCCTGATAAACTAACAGTGCTTTCCCTGCTGGCAGACAGGGCTGCTAGAATCCCGGGTAGGAGGATGTTGTGTAAAATCACTCATATCATGAGAGGCTGTGACAGGGAGGTGCAGTTGTCAGTGAGGCTGGGGAGCTCTTTCACCTGTCTGCAAGGACTAATGTGGACACCATAACTCCAGGGGTAGGCCGTATACAGTTAATTGCTAGGGATCCTGAGTGCTAGTCATCTGGAACAATGGCCCTTCACCAACTCCTGTGTCTTCCTTCTACATAATGGGAGCACAGGCTTCTGTATTACTGAGACATAAGAAATTGGGTATGTTTTAGATTGCTGTTGAAAAACTGGCCCAAGAAACCAATTTGGCCATCTTTACTGGGGATGTGTACTCCATGCTTGGTGAGTAATTTAGTAGATCCTTGAATGCCCATAGCTAAGTGTGTCTTCTTTTCTGGTTCAATGTGATGGAACTGTCATGAGTTACCTTCTGCCCTTCAAAGTTTGTGTTGTTTGAATGTGAAGCTAATTTTGACGTTTCAAATCCTGTGATCGTACGAATGCCTTCCGTGGCTTGTGATGTGGGGTAAATTGCCAGTTTGCTTCAGGAACTCACTTCTTATTTCCATCTGTTTTGCTGAAGGCCAGTGTAGTGTCTGTTTCTCTGTGATACGTAAATAACTGATTTATCTTGTCAATTAGGGGTCATAAACTTAAGTAGAACCAGAGAGAGGAGACAATACAAGATTGAGCAGCAAATCTGTGCTCTATGTCTGTATTCTTTCTAAGCAAGCCATCATCCATGAGGAGCATTTGGTGATGTTCGGTGAACTTTACCTATACATTGCCTTTACCAAAAGGCAATGGTCTTTGTGAGACCTGGTGGGCTGTTGCATAAGCATAGGAAGCGTTCATTATCTGAAAGTTTTATAAGCAAGTACTAGGTCCAGGCCTGTATCTGAAATCTATAAATTCAGCATGTTGTATTTTAATGATAGAGATCAAAGCCCATGCAAATACTTATTTTACTATATGTCATGTTCCAAATAACATTGTATCCTAAATCTATATGAAAACCTAATTGACAAATGCAAGCATCCTAATACTGAACTCTTTTGCAGAGTTTCTTATTTTTAAAATCTGCTGTAGCATTCCATGGAAAGTAAGGCTATTTTTATAACTACTGATTTCAAAGTGTTCTCTTTGAAACTGGTATCATTTTATTTGTTTTTGCCCATTTTGTAATACAAGATTCTTTTTTTTTCTTTTTTTGGAGCAATAAAGAAAAGGGAAACAAAATGTAACCTAACTTGGACTCCTCTTCACCTAAAGCTATTGTTTTTACCATTTTGAAATTATTCCATCCTCACGCAGAAAGCACTATCTTAAAATAAGGAGAATTATATGAAAGTGTAGAAAAAGGTCCAACTTATAAAAATTGTTTCTTTTAAAACACATGTAAAATAGCTTAAAAACTTAGAGCTTAGCAGAAGAAAGCTATAGCTTAGGGATTTGTGAATCCTTATATAACAAATATTACCAAGATTGAATGCCATCCAAAGATGGGGAAAAACCACCTCAAGCTCCTTCCCAGTGCTAGAAATTGGGGTTTTCCCAGCACATGTGGGGGCATCTGGTTCATTTCTGAATAAAAATCTTTTTCCTGTGGATGCTAGACCCTTTGTTACAGGGGGAAAAAAAAAAACCCTGCTCTTTCATGGCTCGCAGATTTGACCTGTTAAGCTTCCACAATCTGCCTTTAACTTTATTATCCTTTACAGCCTCAAACATTGTTATTTTATTCCCACCTAGGACTTCAAACAGGTTTAGCTTTTTTTCTCAGTAAATATCCTGAGTTCCTTAAGGTGGTGGTTTTCCACTCTTTTTTTTTTTTGACTTTTTTTAAACCATACACAGGGGCCGGGGAGATAGCTCTGTGGCACAAGTGCCTGCCTGGCTAGTGCAAGGTCATGAGTTTGAACCTTGGTCCCGCAAAAACAAAAACAAACAAACAAAACGAACAGCAATAACAACAAAAATCACTCACACACACACACACACACACACACACATACACACACACACACACACACACACACACACACGCACACACGCACACACCCCTTTAATAAATATTTCAAGAAATAGTACTCCAGGTTTACTGCAGGCATATTTTCCTAAGTTTTCAATTTTCATCTGTTCTATTAAACTGCTGATCAAGAAGGCTTCAGCTACTCGCATGTTATTACTGAGTCAGTATGCTTGGCTGTGGGTGGACACTGCTATCGGTATTTTTGTTTTAGGCCCACGGTGAGGGCACAACGGTGGTTCAGAAATGGAGGCATGCACTTTCTGACCTAGTAGGTGAAGTTCACAACCTAAGATTCAGTGTGCATCTCACCTTGCAGAACAGATCATCATTCCTACATTTTAGTTGTGTCTTGTAGGCCTTACTGTACACACCAAGGAGTGTGGTGGCTTTCTACCCAGACATAGAAAGAGAACTTGAGTCAGCAGCTCATACTCTTGCTCTTGTGCTCCAGGGCAATGGTTTGAGCTCAGAAACCCATAGTTTAAAGGTGGATACATCTTTCTTGCTAGAGCCACCAGTCCCAGGCCTCTGTTCTAGTGGTGTCAGGACCGAGTGTGGGTTAAGAATTGAGCCAGGGATGACAAATATCTAGAAAGTCCAAGATGAGCAGAGGCAGGCATGGTAACTGCCACCTTAAACAGTTCAGGAAATGACAGCTGCTCTAGTAGTTTCATTATGCAAAAGGTAGAGATCACTGCTTGACGAGACACTCAGCACTAACTCTCATATCCAATCATTGAACATCTAGTAAAGTCCACACCACACTAATAAGAGTGAGTTGTCTGTGCTGAGTCAGCTGAAAGTAAAGTGAAAGTGAAGAGAGAGAAGCAGTGCTTTTAAAAAAGAGGTGCATTATTTTTTTATAAGTGGTTCTGGGAATGGCAAGTATTATGGGAAGAAAAATGAATGTTGCTTCTTCTCATACAGAGTAATTATCCAAGGAACACATGGTTAAAAATAAAACCTAAGTTATTTAGGAAGATGGCTGCACAATGTGTGAATTATGTAGTACTTCAGCTCATTATGATGAGCTAGTAGCATAAATAATACGAAAAAAATTAAGTTACTAGCTTTGAACTTGTTGCAACATATCAATATATTGCCAATGTTTTATATATTAAAATAAAAAGACTGAAGAGAGTACAACATGGTGAATCAACTATTTATGCTACAGCCTCATGACTTTGAAGATGCAGGATTTCCTCAGACTGCAAGTCATATAGAAATGGGAAGTTATTTAAGGTGTGTGTGTGTGTATGTAATTTGTACGGGAACTGGAAGTTGAGCACTCCTGTTCTGAAAGATGCGAAGAGGTCTGAATGGTTGTACTGTGGTCACATACCATCATTCATTCTATAGTACAAACCTAACCCAATCTTATTGTTCAGTAAGTCCAAATGTTTTGTAACCAACCATTCCGAGCAATGACCAAGAGAAAAAGAAGTATTTAATGGAGAATCAAATACCACATTTTAATTTTCTTAGGAGAGATAATGAAAAATGTACAACTTATATTTATGATCTACCAAGCAAAAGACAGGGATATCAGTGACCACAAGAAAACCAAAACAATATTCTAATGAATGGACTTGATTTCCTGAGGCACTGACATGAACAACTATGGCATCACAGGCAGAAGTGCCTGCCTTGAGCCCTCAGCTGTCCAGCAGTCTTGTCAGCCTGGCTCCATGTAGACTTCAGATGGCTTATGTCATGGGAATATACAGCATGTAGGATGCTAAAGGTAACGCCCGCCAGTGCTTGTGTATGGCTAAGGTGTGCAGAAACATGTCCCTCCGAAATATAATAATAAAGGCAATTGCTATTAGGAGGGGACTTTGGAAAGCAATCAGGCCATGCAGATGGAATTGTCAGGAGTGGGATTAGTATTTTGATAAAATGATTCTAGAGAGCTGTATTATTCCTTCCACTATGTGAGGACACCTGTGCACAAGGACACCAGCCCTCAGTGAACGCCATGTGCTGAGGCCTTGGGCTTGGGCTTTCCAGACTCTACAACCATGAGAAATAAATTTCTGTTATTTATAAGTTGCTCCAGATGCTGTGTTTTGTTGCAGCACCCCAATCACTAAGACAGAAATAACACAATGTCATTATAATTAAACACGTAATGAAGAATGATTCAAATAGTAGAAATCAAAAGCATTGATGGGAAAATGGCACTCATTCTGTGGGACTGTAATAGTTTTAAAATGAGGAAACTATGAGCAGCCTGAAAAACATGTAGGCCACATGTTATCCTGCATATTAACTGTGGGGATGAGAAGAGGTTGCTCTGGTTACGCAGGCTCCATGCTGGCATGTGAAATCTCTATAGCTGTGTCCTTGCAATTGGGAGGACATGTGCTCCAACTGACACTTGGTATCATGTGAACTTTAATTAATTGATGAATTATTTTCCAAAATTTAATTTGTGATTAACATGTATTAATGCCATATACTGGTGGAATTTCATACATGCACACAGGACAGATTGAGCAAATCCAACTTCCCTTTATCCTTTCTCCCCTTATCATCCAACCTCACGTAGCCACTATTCTACAATCAGGTCAGCTTTCCTTTTCTTTTCATTTCTCTTTTC
>PVKN010029441.1:0-13000 GCA_004027915.1 Capromys pilorides
CTTATTCTACTGAACTATCTCCCAGCCCCTTAAAGTTACAAGTTTTGAAGTTTAAATTTTTAAAGTCAGTCCCAGAGATCCAGGGGACCAAACCCTGAACCCAGAACAAACCAAAAAGTGCTATATTCAGTTGTTCCCATGTTTTTAATAGGCTCATCCAGATTGGCCCTCAGGCTGAGGAGCAGGAGTAACAAAAGACAGCCTGCACTAAGCTGGTAGCCAGTTTACCTCTTTCAGCGGCCCACCTTGTACTTTGCAGAGTATAATTGTTTTCTTACTTTTAATTGGCAGAGTAAAAGTTTCTTTTCATACCTGTAATACTTTTTAAAAATGTCAAACCTCATTACCTTTTATGCTTGTCTAGACTGAGTCTTTGTCCAGGACAGTGAAAACTAGAAAACACCTCTGGAAAGAACCGTCAGAACCTGGTAACAAAAATGGTATTTGTTGTGTAAATAAAACCCTTACATATTTTTTTAACTTATGTATTTGGTACAGGGTCTCACTATGCAGCTTGGACTCATAGTGATCCTCCTGTTTCAGCCTCCCCAGCACTGAGACTACAAGTGTGCACCACCATGCCCAGTCTAGTCTCTGTGGTCAGCACTGCATAGAGCTGCCATGGCATGTGGCGCCAGGGATTGAACCCAGGTCTTTGCACCAGCCAGACCACTGACCTTTCTCTGCAGACCTAGCAAAACCCTCATGAGAAAAACTCCAGAGCATTCACATGTGAAGTAAAGTATATCTGGGATTTGCTTTAAAATACTTGAGTTTTTAAAATTTTTTTGTATTTTAGAGAAGAGTCTACAGGGTGTTCAGGGTCTCACTACTAGATCGGACTCTAGTGATTTGCCTGTTTATAGCCTCCCAAGAGCTAGGATTATAGGTCCACGTTACCACGCCCAGTCTCAGTGGCCATGGGGCCAGCATAGCGGGCCCAGGAATCGAACCCTCATTCCCTGTGCCTGCTTGAAAATGCTTTAATCTGCTGAGCTATTTGGCAGGCCCTTGAGATTTTTTTTTTTTTTTTTTTTTTTTTTAGAGAAGGGAATAACAACATAGCAAAATCAAATAGGAAAATATTTATAGTTGTTCAAGAGAAGTGGCTTATGATTTTTTTCTCTACTTTTATATAAGTTTGAAATATTATTATTTTGAAAAACTCATGATAGTATGCTATTTCACATTCAGGGAAAATTGTACCATCATGACTTAAAACTTAGAATTTTTAAATTTTTTAAATTTGTCATTATTTATACCATCAATTTTCACTAACTTTCTAAAAATTGGTACGTGTGAAAGCCACCAAATTAAAAAAAAATATTAAAGACAGTTCAAGTGAAACGAAAGAATGGCTAAGCTCACAAGTTCTTTCTGAACCCTGGGCTTCTGAAGCCCAGTGTTTTTATGGATGGTCACGCAAATATGATTGGAAGACAAAAATATAAAAATGGTAACATGGAGGGTGCGATTTAACAAGGCCTATTGGTTTAATTTCTTCTTGACACTCTTTTGGGATTTTTTTTCCTTTTGAGTACTGCAAAGAACGTCTGTCATGTAAACGTTCATTGAGGTCAGAGTGACCTTCCTAGGTTTTACAGCCTAAGCAGGGAGCCTGCTAGGACCTGCTTCAGGGAGGAAGAATAAGGTCAGAAGGACTTTTCGCTTTGGGTGACTCCTCAGTTTCCAAAGTGCCCAATCGAGGGATCGCTTCCAGCACGAGCTACGTGCAATCTCATTTCTAGAGGGTAGTCTGTCGATCTGCCTCAGGTTAAACAGAGTCTAACACAGAAGAGGCAGGAAGGATTCAGAGAAATGAGACACTGGGCCCCAGGCTTCTGCAGGAGAGTGGGGAGCACAAGGACGTCGGAGCATGGAGGAGGAGATGAGTGGAAGGTGCAGCTGAGGCAGGAGGAGCACGGAATGGTCTGCAGGTGAGGCAGTCCCTGCAGCCTCCGAACCCTTTCTTCCTATTGTTCCAACTACAAGAGCAGGCTGCAGGTTGACCCAGGATGTGCCGATCCAGGGCACAGGCCCCACAGTTGCACCTGCATACACGGGACTTAGTATTCCAAATTCTCCAGCAACGGCAGAGTGGCAGAGCGGAGAAGGCTGGCTTTGAAGGCTGACGGCCTCTGGATCTCACCGCTACTCAACACCCCTCGGGAGCAGGGCTGAGCTCCAGAGCAGGCAAGGCCTGGTCCTGGTCCGTCGGGGCTGCAGGTGGGGCAGCACGGCCGGGCCTCAGATTCCTCGTCCGCAAACGGGGCCATATTGCGCGCAATGCGCCTGGTCACTTCGGCAATGGTAATTTTGCAAGCGGCCTCTAGGACATTTGCTAAGATTTGCTCTAGTCCTGGAAGCGAACGCAGACTACGCAGGGGGTGGGGAGCAGTCAACGTTGAGCACCCGAGAAGCGGGAAGCTCAGGGCACTTGGAAGCCCCAGGGTCCTGCACGCGAGTCCGACGCCGGTGTCGCGATAGGCCCCTGAAGTCCGCTTCTTCACAGCCTGTAACCTGCGCTACAAACCCAGTCAGCCAACTCGGGACGGACTAGCCTCCTACGGTTTCGGTTTCCTGCTGTCCCCACCCCCAATAGCTGCCCGAGGATTTGCCCAGAGATCAGTGACGTAACAAAGCCTAAGTGCTCATTGGATGGCGGAGTTCGGCGGACCAATCACAGCGCTGGTCCAGAGAAATCTCGTCCGAGGACACTGAAAAGCCCGGAGATTGCGGGGCGGGGTCGCGCTGCGTTGGTTCCGGGCCAGGCGCGGGGTCCGGGGCGACCGGCGCTGACAGACGCGACCCGGCCTTCTTGTGGCCGAGGCTCGGACGGTGAGTGGGGGCGTCGGGAGTAACGCGGAAGCCGCGGACTCAGGCGCGCCCGGGTTTGGGGAGACCGAACGCGGCTCGGGGCAGAAGCGGGCCAGGCCCCGCCGCCGCTCGGCCCGCGTCCGTGCCTTCCTCACGCGTCGCACCCTCTTGGCTGTCCGGCCCGGAGCCCGCGCGGGCCGAATGCGCCAGTGGCCTGGAGTAGGGGAAGAGGCCCCGCCGCGGGCCGTCCTCTGTTCTTTTCCTCTTTTTGGTCAGGGTAAACCGGTTTAGTCACTCATTTGGCCTTAGAAAAAAAGTGTAAATGTAACGTTGTGGAGTAAATGGGAAGAAAACGCCTCAGAATTACCAGCGGAGTCCAGATTTTAACCCCATAGCATCTGTGTGCTTCCAGAGAGGGGAGTGATATTCGTCCGTGCCACCTCTTAGAACTGTGAACTCAAGTCATAACCCTAGCGTGTTTTCTCCCAACTTAAAAAAAAAAAATCACCGTTTCCAAAAATAGAGATTTTTTGATAATAGTTCCAAAATTACAGCTATCTTTTAATATATGCTGTCTTTTAGAAGTTTTGGATTTACAGAAAAATTGAGGAGGTAGTCTAGAGTTCCCAAATATTTTAATCCTTTGCCCTTTAATGAACTATATTGTTTAGTACATTATTATTGCCGGGTGTGGATACACCTGTAATCTTAGCAGTTGGGAGACAGACAGAAGGATTTCCTTGAGTTCGAGGCCAGCCTAGACTACATAGTGAGAACCCTGCCTTCAAAAAAATAAAAAAATAAAAAAAAATCACAAGAAATATTATTACTGACCAAAGCCTGCAATGTGTTCAGATTTTCTTCTTCTTACCTGAGCATGTTTCTGCTCTTTTCTTTTTATGTTCCTGTTCAGTATTACTTTAGTTATCTTCTTTGCTTCTCTTGGCTGTGACATTTTCTCAGACTGTTTTGATATCCTTGACGGCTTGGAGGAAGACTGGTGACCCAGTGCTCCTTTACTGTAACAAGTACTTGAGATAGTCAGCTTATGAAGAGAGGCTGGCAGTGTGGGAGGGGAGGACTGTGGCAAGGCAGTAGGTATACCTGGCAAAGCAAAATGTCTCACTTCATGGCCAGGAAACGAGAGAGGTGAGTGAGCTACCACAGTTCCCTCTGAAGGCCTTTCCCAAGTGACCTGAAGACTTGGACCAGTAGTGGCGAACCCATGTCACATGCTTCGCCGAAGCCACACAAAACTATAACTCTCTCTGTCCACACGTAGAGCCAAGTAGCCCCAGCAGCTGACATCAGATAACAGTTTTTTCTATAAAGTAAAATTTAAGTATTCAGGTTTGATTGCAGAATTGTACTTTTTGATAAACAAGTGGGTTTGGATTGCAGTCTGGGCACTCGGTCTCTGAAAGGTTTGCCATCCCTGCCCTAAGCATACATCTTAAAATTTCTACCACCTTCTAATAGCTTTGAGGTGGGGTACAGGCTTTTTAATGGATGGGACCTTGGGGAACACTTAAGATCCACATATCGCAACTGGAGATATGTGTGGATAGCTGTGGCAGTAGGGTACCTCTCTCTTGGGACTTGCTCTTTTCCTGAGCCTGAGGATGTGTTACTGGGGAGAAAATCACAGCAGTGGATTGCCGTCCTCTTCACGTCATAGCAGAGATGTTATGCTGACAACAGGACTCATTACTTGCTGATTCAGGTCACCTGGCTGGCTGTTCTGCAGGCCCCTCTGTTGTAAAACTGTGTGCTCCTTTTTTCTTCCTCCTTTGCATGTATTTTTGGGAAAAACACATTGTGTACACTGCATCTAAGCAGCAGGGAGTTACGCTGGGGCAAGTAATTCCATATCTTACTTGAAGTTTTTCTGCATGGGGTATTTGTCTTTTTTCTCCTTTTAAGTTTATTGATGATATATATCAGTGTGACTTACAAAGGTGTTTTATATTTTGGTTATAGTCAATTGTTACTTTATTGTGGTGTTCTATTTGTAGCTTTGGCCAGTAGAAGCTCTTTCAGGTTAGTTACTGTGTTCCTATAAGTGCTTTTTATTTGTTTTTTGAGATCGGGTCTCCGGTCTCCGTATGGAGACCAGCCTGCCCTCAGACTCACAATGTACCCTGGTGGTCTTGAACTCCCAGGCCTCCTACCTCAGCCTTGAATGCTGGGATTGCAGACGCTAAAGCATAGCAAGACAGTGTCTCAACACCACCAGTTGAATCACAAGAAATCACTTCTGTGTAACCTCTCTTAAACTTCAAACAGCTTGGTGAACTGGATAAAACCTTTCTCATTAATTAACAAAGAGATAAACTAAGGCTGTGGAGGACTTCTTAGATGTTACTTCCCAAGAGGTTAACAGGCTGAACTCAGACTGTGTCTGTGCACCACAAAAGGCTATAGACATCAGAGCCACCGAATTGAGGCTGCTTGGGGTGGCTTTAGTCTTAGACTACCTTCCCCCAGGATCCGAATAGGAAATTCATGGAAGGTGGAAAGTCGGTGATCTTGTTAAAGAAAGGCTTGTTTTTGACTAGTGTCCAGGCTTAGAACTTGTTACCTTGGTAGAAATGAAATGCCACAGGCCACATGTGTGTGCGTGCGCATGTGTCTGCACACAGAGACCAGGGGAGAGTTGGTTAATATTTATGACCAGTAGTGCTTAATCAAAGGAAAACCCTCTGAGCCTGTTGCTGAAATGAATTTGTAAAGTGAGCAAGGGGAATATGACATTAATTTCATGAACATTTACAGAACCCCCCTACTTTAGTCTAGATACTGGAGATAAAAACCCAAAGGCATGACCCAGGTTCATATTCTTGGATGAAAGGATGGATAAAAATACTGTGAGAGGTAAAAATACCAATTACAAGATTGGGTGTTGATGTTGTCACAGAACTACAGTGTCTGCAGAGCAGCTGGTCCTAATGGGAGGCCCAGTGGGCCTAAGGGGATTGCCTTGTGTAAGCCTTCAGAGCTGAGTGGGTCCTGCAAGGGCCTTCCTTGTAGGAAGTGGCTGGATAATTAGGTAAGATGTGGCAGGATTTGGGGCTTTGGGGCTAAGTTCTAGACAGATTGAGGAGGGCCTTGCACACTCCACTGTGCGGTTTTGGCCTCACCTAGAAGTTTAGATGCAGAAGAGTAAGGGGATGATAGTTCTTTGTTAAAAAGACGATCCCAGAAGCACTCTCACCAAATCTCAGACATCGTCAGTTATTTTATGTACCCTTAACTGGAAGAAAATATTTTGCCAGTTAAATTATGATGTGCTGTTGACCACATTTCAGAGGTGCAAAGAGTGACTCAAATTTGATGCTGACTTAGATGCCTTCTTCCCATGTATGTGAATAGACTATCTCCAGCTCATTAACCCATAGATGTTGAGTTTTCCAGCTCCAAATGGTCTAAAAAGCACAAAGTTTGTTAAACTGGTCTTTCCTGATGGCTGGTTTGCCAAAAATCAACATGAGAATATGTGATTTGTGACCCAAAGATTTCAGCTATGTTTATCCTGCTTTGGTTGCTTTTAATAACAGAAGTGACTTTATGCTACACATGAAATAGGCCAGTGAGTCTACATACCTGCTTGAGACGGCCTTTGTGTTCACCTCACCTCCTTTTTTTTCTCTTGTTACCTGGAGGCCCACAAAGTTCAAGAATGTAGCTTTGGGCTGCAGAGCAGGTTGCTGAGGCTGCATAAAAATTCAGATATTTTAGCCTTAACCCAGAACTCTTCACTGTGAGCTTGGGTTAGAAGTCAGGTGAGGGTGAAGGAGGTTCTGCCTCTTTCCTCCATCATAATTCCTAAGAGTTGGCGTGGAGGAGCCTGGCAGCCCTAAGCAGGTTGGAGATCTGTGCCATCCCAGCAGATGGTGTCCAGCCTTGAAAACTGGAGAGAACTGCCCATTCGTGTTTGCATTTGTAGTAAGACCTCCCTGTCCAGCCAAGTTGGCTAATTTTCTGTACAAGCTGTCTGTATATAGTATTTCAGCCCAGAAGTCTTCTGTGTTAATCAGTATGCTTTCTTCACATGATAGACAAGTCCAAGCTGGCTGGACAGAAAGAACATTTATTGGCTCACTGGACTAAAAAGTTTGAGGGTAGGGCTAGCTCTAAGTACAGACTGACACAGGGTTTGAAAAGGTGCCAGCAGGATCTGGTTTCTTTCTTTACATTTTTCTGGGTTGTTCATTTGCAAAGAGACTAAGCTTCTAGTTAGCAGGGTCATGCTGTAGGCTGTAGTTTCCTACCTCTTATAGGTCCCTAGGAGACCATAAGGGTTCCCCTCAGCCAAGTCTTCCTTTGGCTGTAGTGGAGTCCTATTTTCACCAAAGGCAGGATTGTATGTTAATGGTTCTTGAGCTTCACCCTAAGCCGTGAGGTCCAGAAAGGAATTGGGTAGTTACCCAAAGCGGGAAGAATGGAACTGAGGGGGGGTACCGCCCCTCCCCTGGGACAAATATTTGCAACACTTACAGTTGATGGCATTATCAACTGTGACTGTAGGATTATTTGTCTTGTTACTGGACGTATCTCATGCTGTTTCTTTTTCTTTTTTTGAAGTGTTTTATACACGTGCGTGCGCGCACACACACACGATTCTGCCCATTCACCAGATCGGCAGAAATTTTAAAGCAGTAGCAGATGTTAGTGAGACCATGGGCAGCGTGAGTGGTGTCGCTGTTTGGTGGGTGCCTCACCTTGGGCTGTTGCAGTGCAGCTGAGGATGTGTCCATTTGCCGTGTGCTAGGGCATGTGTGCAGACGTGTTCACAGGAGCAGACTTTGTAATGGTCATTCACTGGAAATAATCCAGGTGGCCATTAGAAGTAGACAGCATCAAAGAATTGGTGTAGTATTTACACCAGTGAAAATGAGCAGAGTCAGCTCACAAATGCCATGCAAGTTGGCCAAGTTAAAACTGGACAAGTAATGTAGCAAAGACAAGACTAATCGGAATGAGTGGCAGGGGCCATGTTGCTGAGAGACAGACTATACAGTCAGTTTGAGAGGTTTGCAGATATGGAGAAAGGGGCTCAGCCACAGATGTCCAGGCTCCCTAACATCTTTATCCTACAGCAGTAAGCCTCTGGAGGGTCTTCTCAGCACCTGTAGTGAGTTCACAGTGGTGCTCCTAGTTGCTGATCCTCCAAGGCCATCTGGTTCACAGAAGGCCATCAGCTTCAGGTGGGCGCTGGTAAGGAGGCTGTGGTCTTTACTGAAGATGACTGGACTCTGGGAGGAATGGATGGGCCTGACATCAAAGGCTTATTGCTGTTTTAGAACCACATGCTGAGAAAAGATGTCTTTAACTGGAGTTCCTTTGTTGTTAGATAGTTTTAAGTAGAGCTGTTAAGGACTTCATTTTTTTTATAACAGTCACATGAACCCATTAATGTGATGTTTATACCCCCCCTTACTTGTAATGTGATTCCATTCATCTGGGACTAAAAACTAGGAAAAGCATACTAATGGGTACAATTGTAGGCCTGAAACTAAAGAAAAAGAGTGGAGGATTTAGTTCAGTGGTGGAGTGCTTGGCTAAGAAGCTTGATGCCCTAGGCCTTTCAATGGTACAAACAGCGCACCGCAGCATGTGCCACGGGCTCGCTGCCACTGCCCTAGGTTCTGTCCTCAGCATAGAACCAAACCAAAACAATACCAAAAAAAAAAAAAAAAGAAAGAAAGAAAAGGAAAAGTGTGATTATCACCATCATAATTTATTCCACTGCAGCCTTTTCTTAGACACAGCCTTTTCTCTCCTGCTTTCTGTGCTTTGCTGGGACCAAGTCTTGGACACCAAGAGCTGATAGGGAGGTGTCCTGGGGAGGTGGATCCTGAAGGAGTGTGGCATCTGCTCATTTCCATGGTTCTGGGTTCTCCATGCCTTGAAGCAGTTCAGTCCAGACACAAGGCCATGGGGAAGTCCAGGCAGAGCTTATTGTAGATGCAGGGAGTTCCTCCCTCAACTGGGAACACAGCAGTGCCACAAAGGCGTTTTCTCTGAGTGGGAGTTTGAATACCTTCGAAGCTCATGGAAGTTATTCGTGGGGTTCAGGGAACTAAAGTAATTATGGTGTTACCAGCATTTTGCTTAGAAGTTATTCTGGAAGTGTAAAATATCTTCCTGTTCTTTATTTGTGTTCCCTCAAAGGCTTTAATCATGTAAGAAATTTACAGAAATAAGTTTCTCATGGCCCAAGACAGAGTGTGTGCATGTGCAGCTGTATTCCTGTTTGTGGCGCTGTTTGGGCGTTCGATGGCCAGGTGTCTGAAGAAATGTGCACAGTGTGTAACCTTAGCAGGTCTGTGCTGTGTGGGTTGTCTCAGGTGTGAGACCTAACAAATGATTATGAGTGTTAGCACATTGATGGCCAGTGGTGCATGCTATTTGGACCTTTGTCCTTCAGGCCCCCTAATGTCTAACTTTGCACCTTATTCTGTGCAGCCCTCTTGCTGCTGTGACAGGCAGCATGAAGAGAATGCCTCTCAAGGTGTTTACTATCCTGCTGGAGAGGAGCATAGGGCTGGCAGCGCTTGCGCTCCTTCAGCAAGCAACCCTTAACTAGGTCTCTTTCTGTCAGCCGCACTGTGTCTGTGCTCCAGCCAGTTGCAGAGAAGTAGCAGTGGTGGCGGCAGCGTGCATTCCCGCTATGTGGACCTGGTCTGAAAAGGCCCCTGCCAAGTGGGAGGGTCAAAGTCCTGGGAGGGGACACACTGTAAGGGCTTAGGCAGGGAAGAGCTCAGCACCTCAGGGTGTGGAGAGGGCATTAGTTTGGCTGTGATTTAGTTTGAGGTCAAATTGGAGGTAGGAGCTGAGAGCTGCAGGCTGGACCTCAGTCATGTGGGGAAGGGATTTTGACTTCGTCCTGGGGTGCCAGAAAGCCACTGAGAGGCTTTAGCCAGGCTGGGTAAAGGCACACACTGGTGGTAGGGTGTGTTTGAGAGACACGAGGAAGGCCAGAGTAGCTGGAGTGCTAGGAGCAAAGGAGTGGAAGGCTCAGTAAGTGGAGAAACCCTGGAGGCTGGATGCTCCCACCGCTGGATGTGACTGCAGCTCCTGAGGAGCTTTCCAGTGTGTGCTAGCTGTAAGCTTTGGGGGCAGGGGCTTCATCGATTGTGTTCCCTGCTATGACCTCAGTGTGTGGCACACAGTAGGCATCCAGTAAATATTGTTCCTATGAACTGTTGAATGAATTGTCACCCCCTATTGCCTAAGGCCTCCTGGCTTCCTAGGACAGTTAGGATAGAGCAGAAGTCATGTGTCCCCTCCCCCAAATCTTGCTTGTTCTTTCTCCACTCTGCCTGAGCACAGTATTCTGCTCCACCTGCTAGCTGCACACCCACCCTGTCCCGTCGGTGAAGTCCCAGTTTGTAGCCACCCTGCTCCTTGCTGGCAGCCCAGTCTCCCTGCCTGGGAGCCTTCCCTGCATCACACGCAACGAGGACTCACTTTCCAGGCACTGGGTGCAGTGCAGAGCAGTGCAAGGCACCCTGGGCTAGAAGGGGAACCTCCACAGTTCTGCCCTTGCACCCTCCAAACCCCCGTTGCACCCAGCACTTCCCACACTGGTAGTAAGTGGGGAGAATGGCTCCTCTGGTTTACCCATGTCATGTACTCAGCCCTGCCTCTCCCATTTCCTTTGTAGTAAGGAAAAGCTGCTGTCCCACAGGGGTGCGTTGTGTGAGAGAGTGGCCAACGTGGCCAGGGTGTGCCTGGTCCCTGTCAGCAGAACGCTGTCTCCGCTACTCTTGTCAGCACTGCTCAGCTTATAAAGCCTTCCCTGTAGATGACCTCATTTGACCATCCTGACAAAGGCTCTGGTACTAGGCCATTGTGCCTGTACTCAGGCTGAGCTGGGTCGGGCGGAGGCTTTGGCCTCGTATCACAACGATGTGCTGCTGGGCAAGTTGCTTGCCTTGTGAGCCTCAGGGCTCACCAAAGGGTATCATAAGCATGAAATAGTGTAAGTTGTGTAGGTGGCCGGTGCCGCTGCCATGTTGCTCGTCAGCTGGCCATCAGACATGCGCGGAACCGTTGTTCAATCCCTAGCACCACGTGCTGCGCCAGCCTTGCCCCCAAGGCAGGCTGAGCCGCTACAAAAAAAAGACAGAGAAATTTAAAAGTAGAATGAATATTAGATAACATGATAATATTTTTAAAATAATACTTAAACCAGGCATGGTGGTGCAGGTTCCTTGACCCTGGATCGCCCACACTGTGTGTACTGGATCCTGTGTGTATGTGCGTGTGTGTGCGCGCGCTCAGTGATGCCCATATTTAGGCCATAACATGATCAAGGTGCTGTCTGTCTAATCAGTTGATAGGCTTGAACATGGAAGCAGGCCATTTCATCCTCTCGGTAGAGCAAACTCACAATAACATCATCCTGAGTCTCCCAGTGTGTTAATTTGTTCATGTGCCTATTGAGTTCTACCAGGTTTCAGGCCTATGAACTTGATCTCAACATTCTTGGTGTTACAGATACAGCTGATACGGTAGAAAGCTATAGTCCTTTTTTTCCTTTCCCCAGGAAAAACGTTTTGTTTTATTGCACTATTGCAAATTAAATTATAGGGACTGGCGAGATAGCTTAACAGTCTAGAGTGCCTGCTTAGACAAGCTTAGGCAACCACGGGGACCGCGGTTCAATCCCTGGCATCACATGCTGCGCCAGCCCCACCCCTAGGGCGGGCTGAGCTGGCCATAACGAATAAATAAATAAGGTTTTTAAAAAATATATAATGATAAAGTTCTAAATACTGCATCATCCATTGCCAAAAGAATGTTTGATTCCCATATATTCCTCATTAAATATTATTATTATTATTATTATTTTGTCTTTTTTGAGACAGGGTCTCACTATGCAGTTCAGGCTGGCCTTGAGCTCGTTTTTGTAGCCCAAGCTGGTCTTGAACTCGCACTGATCCTCCTGCCTCAGCCTCCCAAGTGCTGGGATTACAGGTATGCACCATCACCCTTGGTTTAAATATTATTTTAAAAATATTATCATAATGTTATCTAACACTCATTCTACTTTTAAATTTCTCTTTTTTTTTGTATTGGCTCAGCCCCCCTTGGGGGTAAGGCAGGCGCAGCATGTGGTGCTGGGGGTTGAACAATGGTCCCCCGCACTTGAAGCAGGTGCTTTAGGCTGCTGAGCTATATTTCTGGCCCTTAAATTTCTCTTGATAGGCCCCAATTTTTATGGCTCTTACAAAAGACAGGATGTAGCCAAAGTTTATCTTTTGTATTTGATTTTTTTTTTTTTTTATGACATTGATTAAAAAAACCAGGTAAGTTTTAGTGTAGAATTCCCACATTCTCGACTTAACTGTTGTTTTCTCATTGTGTAGTTTTACTCTTCTATCAGCAGTTTCTCTATGGTAGCAAACTCCAGCGTTCCTTTAAAATGTGATATTTCCACTATTTTATGTCTCTGAAACTGGAAGTTAAATCTAAATGTTTGATTAGATTCTGACATTTTTTGCAAGAAAACTCCTTTGGTAAGCTTGTAGTTCATACAGCGACTCATCAGAAAGTGTATGCCAGTTTGCCCCGTGAGCGAGCAGCAGTGGTCTAGGCCTCGTTCAAGTGACCAGCAGCTTCCTGCCCACCAGCGTGCGAAGGAAAGGAGTTGTTCTATTTATTTGGCACCATACGGCCCATCCTCTCCACTCACACCTTTTACTTAGTGGGTGATCCTTATGGTACAGCGTCAGCTGGAAAGTGGTGACTACTTCTGTTTTTTATTTTGTTTTTGAGCCTGGGCCTCCATTAAGGTTAGCTATAAGGTGGCATAGCTTATGTAGAAGGGGA
The DNA here is from genome assembly GCA_004027915.1 of Capromys pilorides. Classification (NCBI taxonomy): domain Eukaryota; kingdom Metazoa; phylum Chordata; class Mammalia; order Rodentia; family Capromyidae; genus Capromys; species Capromys pilorides. The sequence goes on from PVKN010029441.1 coordinate 12,658, forward strand.
CTGTAGCTAAGATCTTCATAGTGCTTTTATTCTTCCAGTAAACTGCAAAATAAGTCCCCACCCACGAGGAAAACACTCTGTTCCTCAACAGTAAAGCAACTCAGCTCTAAAACTTAGAGGCCATAATGCAGAGTCCTGTGAAAGGGGCTGAGAGCCCACAGCATCACCCTGGACCACTCCCTTTCCTCACAGCCGAAGAGGTGCAGGACAGGCATGTTTCCTCAGAAACGAAAGTGGAGATATGGACCTGGCCGCTTCTGTCATTTCTGCCAGCCTTAATAACACTCTTAGGGATTTGGTGTTACTTCATCTATACCTTTCATTTGAGCTTTTCATACACATT
>PVKN010029442.1:0-12993 GCA_004027915.1 Capromys pilorides
CCCCAAGCCCCAAGTAATCTCAGTGGGTCCCTAGGAGTAACATTAAATTCCCCCATCATTCTTTGGGAGGAGGGTCTTGGTGAACACCCAATTTCCAAATGAGATTCAGAAGGGCTTGTTCCTGAAAAGAAGTATTCCTGTCTTGTCCTACTGGTGGAGATCCTTAAACTCCCTCTTATTCTGTACATCCCAAAGGAGAGAGATCAGAGGTGTCATTATCCACCACGCTCTTGAGACTCCAGTTGTGGAGAGATTAATCTAGTTGGGTGTTCAAGCTGAGAGATCCTGAGAAAGACGTGGAAAGGAAGAGGGAAATACAAAAGAAAAGTATCCACCAAAGGCTCTTAAGACAGACTGTGCCAGATTTGTGATTTTAAAAGTGGGATATGGGGACAAGAATGTCCAAGGGACAGGAGAACAAAGAGTGGAAAAAAGAAAAATGATTAACATACATGCACCAATTCCCCAAGATGAAAGTACTTGGTATATTGTATAAAAAAAAATACTAATTCGGGACTAGTTTTAAAAAAATGGACGTCCTTGATGCTGTCAAGTGACTTTTTTTCAGCGCTGAAGGTGAATCTAGTGTTTTACAGGTTGGGCAACCGCTCTACTACTGAGTTACATTCCCAACCCAAACAATCTCTTTTGTTGGTAAAAAGTAAGAAAGTCAGTGTAGGGAAGGCTACTGTGTGCTAGCTCTTTAGAGCCCACACAGTCTCCTGAAGGCTTTTTTTTTTTCCAGTATAGGGAGAAATAGGTCCACCAGGCCAGTCTTACAGGAAGTAAACCACCACCAAAATGTAATCCTCTGAATGACAAAGGAAAGACCTGCAGGCACATTCCTTTCCAGCCCTAGAGGAAGCTGCCAACTTCAGGTGACTGAAAGAAAAGTCACTATCTCTAAAGCCACATGAGAAGCAGAACAGTGTCCAAAGAGAGAAAGTAGAAAAATACCTGGGTACGAGGTAGGCCAAGAGGCAGCTCCTCCTGGTTTGCAGAAGGCAAAGTGGAGGTATGGCAGGCTGCACGCACCCCTTGAGGGAAGGAATCTTGGGGCGATTCAGGTGTAACTACAGAAAATGTACTCAGCAAAAAAAAAAAGAAAAACGGAAAGTGTTCATTATGGGAAATAAGAGAAAATGAGTGAACTACCAGAGAGAGGAAGTGGAATGTAGTTGTCAAGCGAAAAAGAAACTGAAGAATGAGAACATCCTGAACAGCAGAAACGCTGCAAAGTGTAGCAATGTTCGCTCAGGATCAACCCAAGCCCTCACCCACCACCTGGGAATTTGAGGGCTTAGGAAACAGATTTGCTACCAAATTGCACAAGCATCAGGAAGGTGGGTGCGCCCCCACACTCATGCATGTCACACCAAAAAAAGGGTGCATTTACTATGTTTAACAGGAGTGGAAGTACATAACCTCACAGATGGGAAAATGACTCTTCCCCTAGGCTGTGCAAGGTACTTTGGGAGACTCGCGAAAAGGTGCAACCTCAAGGATGAAGTAACTGTAAAAAAAAAAAAAAGAAAAGTGATGTAATAGGCACGGTGGCCCATTCCTATAAACCTGGCCTTTGGAAGGCTGAGAGAGGAGGATCACAAAACAGGAAAAGGCAGCGATTTCTTTCACTTGTGAAAAGGAAATACGTGCCCATAAATGTCAACATTTAGACCTCGTTTTCAGTAGATTTTAGATTTGAAGGCAGAGAAACAGAAATTTCCTTCATATTTACAAAATCTGCAAACATGTCATCGGATCTGCAGCCAGAAAGGCCATTTTTCCTTGGAGTTGGAGGGAGATAACTTTTGTTACTAGCCCTCAAATGCAAGAGACCTGTGAAGCGGAGAACCCCCAAATTGGAAGGGAAGTAACTCAGATTAGAGGCTTGAAAGAGTGTGTGCTTCCGGTTTGGGGCAGCCTGGGAAGGAATTTAGAAATTGAGCGAAAAATCTAGCGCTGAAGTTTCTTAAGAAGTGGTTGCTCCGCCCGGATTTTCAAAACTATAGGCCACACGAGCGCGTGCGGGTTTTAGAAATGACACGGGCTCCCCAGAACAGGATAAAAGGCAATAAAAGAAACCGCCTTACCAAGACAACAAACAGCAGCTGGGGCAGGTGCTGGGGCTCTCGGGGACCGCAACCCGGGGGCTCCCCTGGCGCTCCGCCTTCTCACGCCCAACACCGGCTGCCCGGCCCCCTACCCCAAGTCCCCCCACCCCAGCACCCCGCGACTCAGAGGCGGCGCTGGCTGAGGCGCTCTCAGGCGCCGCACGTGGCTCCAAGGCTAGTCCAAGCCGAGGGCGCGGGGCAGCGCTTGCGGATCAGTCGGCTCACGGCAACGGCCCTTCTTGCAGCGCCAGGTGCTGCGGTAACAGATTACATTAATGCACATAACACTCCGCCTTCACTCTTACAATTTTCCTCCTACACAATTTAAGTGATGAAGCAACTGAAGGAAACATCAGAAAATCCTCTGAAAGAGGCACTAAGAAAGAAAACGCGGAAGGCGGAGCGCTGCCAACTCGGTTTGAACTGGATTTCTAGGTGATTCTCGTACGTGCTGCAATTTGAGAATTACTATTGTACCTTATATACTCAGAACCAGTTTGAGGCGGCAACCACTAATTTTTACCATAACCAAAAATATTTTCCAAATGAAGTCAATACATTTCTTCACAGACCACAATGCAATGAAAAGACAAGCGTTCAAGGATGCGAGGCGGTGGAGGAAGAATGCAAACGGGGCAGCCAGGCTCTGGAGCCGAAGGACTCCTCTCGCCCCAGGCCTTTCCTCTACTCTGGGATTCTGGGGTCCTGAGGATTAGTTGGGCTACAAAGATAGTCCCAGCCAGTACTTACTATTCAACGAAAGCAGACTTTACTAACCGTTCCTTCTAGCAGCCCTCTATACTTAAAATGTGGGGAGCCCAGGTCCTGCCCGGGTTCAGGGCTGCCCTGCCAGCAGGGGCGCAGAGCAGAGCCCTGGGGGTCCCCCTGGCAGACATCCCGTCTTTAGAATGGCCCTGGGGTGGAAGAGTAGAGCCCTGTGGGTCTTTCTGGGGCGGGCGGCACTGGCGCTCCGGCTCTTCCCTAGAGCTCCTGCAGCCGGGTCCCCAGTCTCCACCCCACTTCCATCCTCGAAGCAAAGACCCTCCGTCCGCCTCGGCGCACAGCGCGCTCCCGAGACTCGGGCAGGCTGCTCGGGGATCTGGGGCAGCGGCGTGGGGGACGCGCCGGCAGCGCGCTCACCTGCAGCAGCAGCTGCCTGGGTTCTCGCGCGGGAACCTGGCGGAGGCTCTGCGCCCTGCGAGCCTTGCGGGAGGCACCGAGATGCGCGCCCTCGCGTCAGCTAGCGCCGAGGACTGAGTGATGTTTAAAGGATCGTTTCCGTCGTGCTCTCGCACAACTTCATTCGCTGCCCTCCCACCGTCCCAGGGCGGTGCTGGGAGGAGCTGCAGCCCCTTCCCGCCTTTCTGTTTCCCGGAGAGGCCCCAGAAACGCCCTCCCTGTGATTAGAGATGGGTTGAGGTGTGCGTCTCCACCCGGGGCGGAGAAGCCATAAACCAGGGAGCCCTTTTCCAGGAACCTGGTTAACTATGGCCTTGGGTTCATGTAATTTAAATTACAATTGGCTAGGACTTGATAGGTTTTTGGTGTCTTTTTATTTCTTGCTCTCTTGCTCTTTTAAAAAATTTATTTATTTTTATTTGGTACAGGATCTCCCCACGCAGTTTGGAGTTCTAGGGATCACCGCTCTCAGCCTCCCTAGCACTGGGATTACAGGCGTGCACCACTATGCTGGGTTCTAGGGCAGGTAAGGCATGTGGTATCAGGGATCGAACCCCAATTCTTGCGCTTCCCAGGCAGGAGATTAGACTGCTGAGCTATCTCCCAGCCCTCTTAGTCTTTCTAACACATAATTCTTTACATGTATTTTAGAAGTCTAATGGATCAGATTTATTTAGAATGGCATAGAGACATTGAGTATTTATTGACTTCATTTTGATTTTTTAATTAACAAGTAATCTTCCAAATATAACTGCATGAACTGAAAAAAAATGATAGCTTACTGATCTGACTTCCTGTTTGTTCTAGTACAGTTAGAAATAGTTGAATAAGTTACTCCTTTACCTACGGTTCAATAGTAAACACAACCTAGAAACATGACTGGGTCCTATGGACCCATTCCTTAGTTTTTCACTGTAAATTTGTTTTTTATTTTTATTTTATTTAAACCTTATGTTTTATTTGTATTATGGCTGGCTTAGCCTGCCCTGGGGGTGGGGCATGTGGCGCTGGGGATTGAACAAGGGTCCCTGCGGTTGCCTAAATCAGCGCTTTAGACCTCTGTGCCATCTTGCCAGCCTGTTTTTTATATAATAGGATCAGAAAGTTTGGCTTCCTGGGGCAGTACAGGAAGCAGTCAATGTGACTACCCACTTGATATAATAAACTGAAAGGTGTATTCAAAACGGGAAAAAGAGATTTTTTTTTCCCATCTTATGCTTCATGTAACTTTTTTCTTATGTACCTAAGCATTGCAGAGGTGCAGTAGATCCATACCATTCCGGGATTTGTTGAATTTTTTCTTTTGATTTTTCTGCTATAAGTAGCCCAATTCAGCACAAAGGCATATAAAAAACAGATTTGCAAACCAGATTTTTGAGGTCAAAAGTGAAGCATCACATTATATATACATGCATGATACAGATGATTGTGGTAAAATACATGCTCCCGTGACGGGTTGACAACTGGTGGTCAACTTATAACACCCAGCTGAACTGAATCAGCATGGTTGTGGGAGGCCCAGCTGAGGACTGTTGCCAGCAGCATAACAGGTGGAACTAGAGGAGAAGGCTACAGGAAGCTGTTGGGAGTTATTGGTTCTCCTGCAGGAGCTTGTTTGGCTGGTTTTCCTGATGAGTTCAGCTGTTCTTATCATTAAAGGAGGCTGGGACCAAGTTGTGATAAGAATGACTTATCACAATGTTTATGGTCCACTTTGGGGAAGCTCTGGTCTTCACTTTGAACATTTCTTCCTGACTTTGGAAGGAAAGATGGTGCTCTGCTCAGTCTCCTGGAGAAGCTTATCATGCTGGCTTTCTTGACAAGAGCCCACTGTTATCATCTGCGTAGCTTGGGACCTCACTGTCACTGAGGATGGCTGTGATACCTTTTGAGAGAGTTCTGGTTTTTACCTTGGGCACTGCTTCATGGCTCCAGTTCAGATCCCACAGCTTTCTAGCACAGACTATTCTTCTGGTACTCACTTTCTAGCTACCAACACTGATCTTCGGGTCTTCCCAGTGCAGATCTGTGAAAGATGCCTGACTGAGACTTTGTCGTGGGTTCTAGGCCTCCATTTGGACTCTTGGGAGGCTTACTTATAAGCTCTAGGTCTTCAGCTGGACTCATGCAAGACATTGCCATGGGATTCATGTCCTCAGCAAGATTCTTCAGTCCTGGGGGCCGGCGAGATGGTTCAGTGGTCTAAAGCGCCTGCTTGGAGGGCTCAGGCAACTGCGGGGACTGCAGTTCGATCCCCGGCACCACATGCTGCGCCAGCGCCACCACTAGGGCAGGCTGAGCCAGCCACAAAAAAATGAATAAATAAAGAAACAAACAAACACAACAAGCAAACAAATAAAATAAATAAATAAATAAATAAATAAATAAAAAGTTAAAAAAAAAAAAAAAGATTCTTCAGTCCTTAGTGTATGGCCAGATTTCCTGCACTCTCTTTGAATTGTTATGGGTTCTCAAACAAACAGAAGCCAGACCAAAATTCAAACTGGAAATTTAAAATTGAGCCTTTGATACTCACGCAGGAGAGAATACAGAAACACCCATGTGACAGGAAATAGGGTTTTTAAACAGAAACTATTTTCTACTTAGCGTGTATACCTATTTTAAAATTAATCATTTATAGCCTATCAATGCATATAGGCACAATTGACAATAGATTGAGTACAACATCCGAATGCACTTTCTTTAACCTTTACAATGCAAAATCACTAACTGTATTCCTGCATGGTTTAGCAGGCAGTCAGGCCTACACTTAATTATTGCCTACCATACAGGGGTATGTATATGGCAATATGAATCACTCTAACTTGGGTTATTACAATTTAACACACTCTATAGTTATCAATCTTTAATCTGTACAAATGCTATTTTTTACTTACTAAAGACAGTTATAAAAAGAACTCATTTTTAACCTACTGAATGGTCTTAAGTACCCTGTTACTAATTTACAGAACATTACCTCAGTGAGTTCAAAATCTAACCCATTATAGTATGTGATTTTTCGAGTGACTATTATAAAATAATCTTATAAAATAGGTGTCCTGTATTGTATTGTTTCCCCTTGCAAAACCTCAAGCCATGACAATAGCAGAAGAATGGTGTGGGTGGATGATGGTAATGATGAAGACTTTGACACTGACCATGTGAACCAAAGTTCCTATAATGGTGAAATGGAGCAAGAACTAACTGATACAGATACAAGGAATGCAAACCTACTAGTTTCAGATGAGGAAGGAAACAACAGTGTGACATATTTAACTAGTCAAAATTTTGCAAAACAGCCCCTCAACCAAATGGAAACGTGCAATCTGTTTTAGTCAGGATTTTAGCAGAGGAACAGATACAATACAAGGAACAGATGTACCACAATCTGTACCAGTCACTGAGTCACATGAGGAAGTGTGCCGAGAGTGTCTACACATCACAGACTAAAGGATTCAGTCCCAAAGTCTGATGCTCACTGCCATGTTCCATCTCTAACAGTCCCTAATAGTCTCTAATGGTCTAATTAGCCCTCGGATCTGCAATGGAAGGCTGAAGAATCTGAAATGGAAAGCTGAAGAATCCAAGCTGGAGGCTGAAGAGTCTGCACAGGAAGCCAGGAGATAAAGACAAGCAAACTGCAAAAACTGGAGTTTCTCCAAAGAAGTAGAAAGCTGAATTCTTCCTGAACCCCTTTATATCCCCTTTTTGTGCTGAGTTTCTTTGGAGTGGGCCCTCACAGCCCAGAGTGTGTAACCCACCAGGCAATCCAGCCAAATTTACAAAATATATCAACCAGTACAATCCACCCTTGTTAACTTGGCAACTAGACATATTTCTTTAAACCAGTCTCCAGAAACAATGATATACATATAATTGTGCCTAACAGTGTTATAACTATACTATCCAACACATAAATGGAAACACACTAGTGCCCTTACCAAAATAGAAGGTAAGCTTTCTTTGCTTGATGCTTATGCTTCACCATTAACATAGGTTTAATAATCCTTAAGGACTGCTACTGGGCCTGGGGAGATAGCTCAGTAGAATAAGCGCTTGCCTGGCAAGTGCAAGGGCCTGAGTTCAAGCCCTACTTCCGGGGGCGAGGGGGAGGAGAACTGGTACTAAATCTATCCATATTATAGTATAACACAACTATATATGGAGTGAAGTAGTCCAATTATAATCCCCTTTTCTGTAATTGATCACAGGGTTGTAGCTGGTATTTAGAGCAACATTCTTTACTACCCATTCTGTATTCCCTTAGCCTTCAGCAAGTACCTCAGCAGGTCTTGATTCTTTCCCTGGTGGAGTGAGACATACCTTCACTTTTGAAGGCTCTGGAACATTTGCCATTATTCTTGTATTATGCTGTTGTAGCTTCCTATTCACTTAATAACAGGGCATTACAATACTAAGAGACACCCCAAGGGATCTCCTGCACTCCATGTATATTCTTCCTTTCCTCCATTGTGAAATAGCAATCCTATTTCCCCTTGATAGTCTGGGTCAACCACCACTGACGATATCATGATTTCTTGTTTATCTTGTTTCCTCAGAGTCATGAGGAGACCAAAGTGACCAAGGAGAAATCTCAGCTTCCAGTTCAATGGTATCAGTGCTGTGCTTCCTGGCACAAGCCTTCCCCTTTCTGGGACTAGGACTTCTAGTCCAGCAGAACATAAGGTTGTGGGGATAGAGAGCAAAAAATTTGCTAGTAGATCATTAGGGGTAATGGTGAATGGTACCATTTTTACTCTCACCCTGAATTCCTGGACCCATGCATCCTGGCTATGGGAAACACAGTACCATACAGAGGGTGGTGATTCAAAGCATATGCAGCCTAATGAAGTACCTTACCTCAGCCCTGCAAACTCTTGCCACCTAACTGGCACTGTAACTGCATCTTCACACCAGAAACCCTTGACAATACAAATAGAAAGACACAGCACAGTGAAGTGAATCATGACTGTTCTGTACTCCTCAGCAAAACTCAGCTTTCTAAGCCTACAGAAGGAGGTCATGGAGAAGTTTAGTGGCCATGATGCACTTCTTTTTATTCTAGCAGAGAAACTGAAAGATCTTACTTCCTGTGTGTTCACTGGTGAACCTGGGGCTGATGTCAAATTGTATTCTGAGTCCTGGGAAGCAAAAGGAATGGGGCATCACCCAACACTACTCCTATCAAAACTGGCTCCCCAGAAATCAATCTAAAAATCACCAGAACATGCACTAATGTGAAAGCTCTCTTTGAGTCTTCTACCTGTGGTGACAGTGCTGCTGACATGTCTCAGTTGGAGGAAGATTGACAAGTTGGAGAGCAAGGTGAGGAGGAGCAGGGGGAGAAGCATTAAGAATGACTCCTTCCTGGAGCAGGACCTTGTAGAAGCAGTCCCCGTGTCCAAAATCTCAAGTCCTGCAGATGAAATGATTCCAGTTAAGAAAGAGTCCTACCTACACACTGGCAGAGACAAAGATCATCTGATGAAATACAACGTGGGTAACTTGGTGTGGTCTAAAGTGTCGGGCTACGATTGGTGGCCTTGTATGGTTTCTCCTTCACAGCTACCCCAAACTCAAAGATCAGAAAAGGTGCACATGCCAGTATCATGTACAGTTCTTTGATAATGCCCCCAAAAGAGCATGGATATTTGAGAAGTGTCTTGTAACTTTTGAAAGAGAAAGATAGTTTGAAAAGTTATGCCAGGAAAGTGCCACTCAGGCACCCATGAAAGCTGAGAAAAATCAAGCTACTGAAATCTGTTTCTGGGAAACTGAGTGTCCAGTGGAACATGGAGCTCTGTGCATTTCTCAAAGCAAAGTTCCTCACCCTTGTGATTCTGACACTGCAAAGGGCGAGAACCTGCCACCTCCTGTGATGTCCTCAAGACATCTTTTCTACTCTCATTCCTCCTAGGCAATAGAGATATCAGCTCTGTCTTAGCATTCCACAGCTTTATTGGAGCTTCCTTTCTGGCCAAACACATTTTATATCATTCTGCAGGGATTTTTGCTCTTTATTCTCAACAGAAATCTGACTAAGATCCTCCAACAATAACCATGCCACTGCCCCAATATTTGACTGCTTTCAGATTTCCTTTGAAAGATTAATCAGTCCTCTATGTTTAATGTTAGTCTCAGGCAAAGTCTGTGGACACAGACAAAATTCAAACAAACTTGCTGCCAAGCCAAATCACAAATGATCTGGAGTCCAACAGCCAATGCAGTCCTTCTTCCCAGCAGAAACCTCCCCAGCCTAGTCTTCATAGGCAACTTTTTTATCACTCTTCTGATCTGACCTCTGACCAGAATCTCCCCTATGGAAGTTAAAGCTCTTTTAGTGCTTCTCTTATAGGCAACATCTCTAAATGTTTCCTATCTCTTCCCATAAACCAGCCCCAAAAAGCTGGTAATCCACATGGTCAGGTTTAGGTGCAGCAATGACCCCACTCCTGGTACCAAATTCTTAGTTACCTTTCTCTTGTTGCTGGGACAAATACTTGACACTCAAAATGAGGGAAGGAAAGATTTATTTAGCTCACAGTCACTAGAGATTTCATAGTACAAAACAGCCTGAATTATGTAGCAAGACCTTGGAGCCTTATCTGCTCAGGAAAGAGGATCAGTGCCTCTGTCTTCTCCAAACATCTCTCTACCTGGGGCAGCTCAGTCACAGACATCACTGCTGTTACTTGATGTAACATTTGATAAGAAAACATAAGTTGGACTGGTGAGATGGCTCAGCCATCTAAAGCGCATGCGTCGGAAAGTTTAGGCCATTGCAGGGACCGCAGCTCGATCCCAGGCACCACATGCTGCACCAGCCCCACCCCTAGGGCAGACTAAGCCGGCCATAACACAAACAAATAAATGAGGTTTAAGAAAATAAAGTAAATGCTATGGTTTATGGCTAGTTGTCCCCCCAAAGCCTCATGCAGTCATGGGGCGGGGACTTCTAGAGTTTGAGACATGAGTCATGATCCACTGGGATTATGTGTTTTAGTACTGATGGGGTATAATTGATTCCTCCCTGGAGCATGACCTGGGCCTGCCTAGGATATGATTGGCTCCTCCCTAGAGCGGGATCAAGGGCCCATCCTGGGGTATGATTGGTTCCATCCTAGGGCACAGTGGGCCCACTTCAGAGTGACTGAGCACAAAGAGACTTTTTAAAGGGCTGTTGCTCTCTGCTCCCCTGGTTGTTCTGCCACCATGAACTGCATACCCTTTGCCCTGTTCCACTCAGCCTTGGGCCAGCCGAATATGGACTGAAACCTCCAGCAACTGTGAGCTAAATAAACCTTTCCTTCCTTCATTTTGAGTGTCAGGTATTTGTCCCAGCAATGAGTAAAAAGTAACTAAGACAGTAAATTTAAAAAGAAAAAAGAAAGCATAAGTTGACCCCATGTTGGAACTGTACACAGAAATAAAAACAGAAATTCGGAATGAAATGTTGCAATTTCAAATCAGAATCATATAGTACAATCTTTGGATTTCACAAAGATGTGACATTGGCCTGATATATAGCAAAGAAAAAGCAAACTGGCACTACTGATGTCATTATGTCACCATCACTGACATATTGATAGGGAAACCTTGAAAACAGAAATCTAAGATGGAAATTTTTAAAAAATTAATTTTATTTTATTTTGAAAAGTAAAAATAAAAGAACAAAAATCAGAAACAAAGTAGCATACGACAATACTATGTTACAGATTTTCAAACAAAGAATAGCTGATTAACAATAATTGTTATCTATATTTATCAACAAATCTTGCTCAGATTAAAAAATATGGTTATGTAAGATTGGACATATGGTTGCATATTACCACTTATTTTCAAGAAATGTTAAATTTTGTTATTGTCTCTTCTTTTTTTACCTTTTTAAAAATGTGTTTCAAAAAGAGCATAGTAATAATTGATATGTCATTAGAAATGGTACACATTAAGAAGGCCAAGATGACAGGTATTCAAGCCTGGTTTTTATATTACACATTGCTGTCCTTGATGTAGTTCCTTGGATTGCAGATATCAGCTTAAATGGAAACTTTCTACAACAAAAGCAAAGGTAGAATAAATGTTGCTTGCTAAGCTATGCACCAACTATGGTGTCGTTTGAGACACAGAGCATTGGCCAGTGGTTGTATTTTGCTCAATCCTAAACATATGTTGCATAAATAGTTTGATTAGTTTCCAAAGAAAATCACAAGTGCAAAATATCATAGAGAAGAGTTCTAGGGCTGGGGCGATAGCTCAGCAGCATAAGTGCCTGCCTGGCAAGTACAAGATTGTGAGTTCAATCCTGAGTAATGAAAAAAAAAGTAGGAAGAAAGAAAGAAAGAAAGGGGCCGGCGAGATGGTTCAGTGGTCTAGAGCGCCTGCTTGGGAGGGCTCGGGCAACTGCGGGGACTGCGGTTCGATCCCCGGCACCACATGCTGCGCCAGCGCCACCGCCAGGGGAGGCTGAGCCAGCCACAAAATGAATAAATAAAGAAACAAGCAAACACAACAAGCAAACAAATAAATAAATAAATTAAAAAAAAAAAAAGAAAGAAAGGAAGGAAGGAAAAGAAAAAAGAAAGAGGGTTGAGAGTGGTGCTCATAAGAGATCATTTATAGCAGAAAAAAATCAAAATGTTTCTACTCAGAAAACTGCCCCCAAAAATATTATGGAGTGCACTGATGATCTGACAGGTGAACAGGCAGGCACAGCATCGTAGACTTACTACAACCAGAAAGAAAACTAAAAGATTCCATTGTGCCACAATAAAGTACAAGAAAACAAAATGTCCCTGCTCTCAGTGGGTATGACCCTTACATGCGCAGCGTGCAGCTGTGTAGAGGCTGCCTTGGGCGTGATGGAGGAAGCAAACTTTATTCCTGTGGTAGGCTTTTGTTTAGGGTTACATTGTAGTTCACACGGGTTTTTATTTTTTGATGTTATTTTTTAGGTTTCATAAGCAAAGAAGCAGCTGGTGTAAAGAATGTTAGTGTCTATTCTAAGCACTCGCTACATATTTGATATTTTACTGCTACCTATGTCTCTACTAAGTGCATGTTGTATAACACAGAAGGAAGGTTCTGACAAAACAGGAAGAGAGTTGACAAGACTGCCACATAAGAAAGGAAAGCTAAGCACAGGTGCTGTTAGTGAAAGCAAGACATGTACAGGGATCACGCAGTTGTCTGAAGACTGCTCTGAGTGACGTGGGAAGCAAAGCTTTTCTTGATATGGTTCTATTGCCAAGCTTGTTATAGTTCATATAGGACTTTATTTCTGATGTTATTTTTAGGTTTTGTAGGCAGATACACAACTGATGTGAAAATGTTGTCTATTCTAAATAGAAAATACATATTAATGGGCCAGCAAGATGGTTCAGCAGTCTAAAGCGCCTACTTAGGAAAGCTTAGGCAACTGCAGGGACTGCGGTTGGATCCCTGGCACCACATGCTGCACCAGCCCCACCCTCAGAGCAGGCTGAGCTGGCTGTTAAAATAAATAAATAAATAAATAAATAAATAAATAAAATGTCTGAAAATTATATATATATATACATATAAATAAAATATATATTAAGACTTTAAAAATTTACTTATAGTTTATGCCACTGCTCACTTACACTGTATAATATAATAAGAACCTCTTGACAAAACAGCTAAACCACTGAGATATCAAGTATTATCTACACAAAGATCACGA